>VWYK01045820.1:0-11862 GCA_013399775.1 Semnornis frantzii | reverse complement strand
GTTCTATGTCCTTCTTGAACTGAAGAGGCCAGAGCTGGACACAGCACTCCAGATGTGGCCTCACCAGGGCAGAGTAGAGGGGCAGGAGAACCTCTCTAATGCAAGCCTTGTGCACAAGACAGCTCAAGCTGAGCTGTGCCATGGCAGCTGAGCTTCAAACAAAGTTAAATACAGCCTGGAGAGCTGTGCTGAGCTCTCTGGTGGCTTCCAAAGGCCACAACCACCAGCTTGCTCCCTGGCCCTCATCATATGGCAGCTGGTTCACCATCAGCCTGACAAACAGACACATCAGCTTGTGCTGTGTCCCACTATTTGGGTGACTTTGGGGGTTAGGTAAGGACAGTCAGGTAGTGCTTCTTACCTGGGCTAATGTCCTGCAGCCTGTCCACCATGGTCCTGCAGGATCCACAGCACAGGTAAGGGTCAGGAGACACACCATCAGCAGCCAGCTCTTAAAGCACAGATCCCAGCACAGAGGTCACAAGCAGCTTCTCATATTTGCTCCTCACAACTCTGGAGCATCCCTGGTGAACCACTGGAAACCCAAAGGTGGGAGAAGTCATCTGAGAGCAGAAATGGGACACGGCACAGCTAGGAGAGGAAGGCTGCCCTCAGCCTGTTTGAGGTAGAGATCAAACTACCACTAGAAAGGAATTACTGAGGCACATTTAACTGAAATATCTGACAATAAAGGCAGAAAAAGCTTGTCCAGAGTGAGGGCTTTTCTTCCCTGATGACAGGAAATAAACAATCCTGCACCATTCAGGATCTTCTCTGTACTGGTCAGGCCAGATCCACCACACCAGCACAAGAAGCTTCACACTACTGCAGCATTTCAACAGGAGCACAGACAGAGAGAGAAATGCTCATGAGCTTGAAGAGTACAGTTTGGAGGCCCTCATTCCAAGAAGGATGGTGAAGGGCTGGACCAAGTCCAAAGAAGGGCAACGAAGCTGGTGAAGGGTCTGGAGAACAGAGCTGGTGAGGAGCAGCTGAGGGAGCTGGGGGTGTTCAACCTGGAGATAAAGGAGGTTCACAGGGAGAGCTTCTTGCTTTCCACAGCTCCCTGGAAGAAGCCTGGAGTTCCTTCTCCCAAGGAACAAGTGACAGGACCAGAGGAAAGAGCCTCAAGTTGCACCAGGGAGGTTTCTGTTGGACATGAGGAACAATTTCTTCACTGACTGTGTTGTCAAGCCCTGGAACAGGCTGCCCAGGGCAGTGGTGAAGTCCACATCCCTGGAGGACTTTCACAGCCATGGAGATGTGGTGCTGAGGGCTGTGTTTTAGTGGAGACCTGGCAGTGCTGGACTCAGTAATCTTCAAGGTCTTTTCCAACCAAAGTGATTCTGCAGTTCTACAGACACAAAACAGGGAGAGAACTCAAGGATCACTTTGCAGCCCAAGCTTTTACTTACCCCCAGCTCCTTCCTGTGCAGACACAAGACATGCTCATGTCTGCTCACTGCCACACTGAGCCTCACCATCATGGGCATCTGCTGGGTGCTTTTGAGCTGTGAAGGGCTGAAGGGAAGTGCACAACCCGCACCTCAAATCCTGAGTAGAGGGAGGTCAGACTCCAAGCCTCCATGATTTAGTCATGACAGAGCTGAACCATTCTAGCTTTGCACCCTTTTGCCTTGAGTGTAGCTGTCTGGGAGACAAACTCCAGCCTATCTTTAGCACCAGCATCTCCTGGGTTACTCACTCAGCAGAGAAGCATTAACAAAGAACAGCTGAAGAGAAGCTTCTTTGGTTTAACCACTGGAATATGGCTTTTTCTCCAATATTATGCTCCAGCAGCTCCTCAAACCCTCTTTGTCCTCTGGCTAACATCCACATTTGTCTCCTGGAACAGGAAAAGGGAGTGTGGTTGTTGCTTCCCTGCAGGAGATGACTATCTGACACTCTGCAGTTCAGCCCTGCATGGTGTCAGCCCCTAAAGCAAAGGGTGGAAAAGGTGGTGGCAGATCACAGAACGGTTCTGATTGAAAGGGCCCTTAAGGATCGTCTAATTCCACCCCCCTGCCATGGGCTGGGGCACCTTCCACTAGTCCAGATTGCTCAAGGCCTCATACAGCCTGGACCTGAACACCTCCAGGGAGGTTGTGGAGCACAGAATCACAGAATGTGATCACAGTCTGTGATTCTGTGCTCCACAACCTCCCTGAGCAACCTGTGCCAGTGTCTCACCACCCTCAGCACAAAGAATTTCTTCCTAATCTCCAGGGCTGTCACTACAAGCCCTTGCCAAAAGTCCCTCCCCAGCTTTCTTATAGCTCCCTTCAGTACTGGAAGACTGTTGAAAGGTCTCCCTGGAGCCTTCTCTTCCCCAACTGTCCCCTTCTCTTAATCCCCACTGCCACCCAGGAATGAAGAGCATGGAAGAGGATCACAAGTTCACAGCCTCTTGGAGCTCCCACATACTTTGTATGTACCATGGAGATTTGTATCATGGACTGGAAATAGAGTCTGGATGCTGCAATATGAGGGAGATGTTGGGACAACCTCTGAAAGTCATCCAGAGCTCCTGAGCATGCTGGGTGGATTGTGCAGTGTTGAGGCACGTGGCTGGTAAAGCTCCCCTCGATGTTTAAAGCCTTTACCAACCCCAAACCTGCCTCAACATCAGGGATTTGCTGAGATTATTTCTTGATCAGCCCCAGATGAAGCCTGGCTTGGAGGTCAGCCTGTAGGTAGATGCTGAGCAGGAACATGCTGAGCAGCATGAGGGTGTAACAGTGAAGGAAGATGAGATGCCTCACAAGCTGCTTGCAAGAGGGGCATGGGGGTTGGGGTGGTGTAAATGCTTCTGTTACAGGGAGGCTGGCTCAGGACCAGAGGCTTGCCTGGAAGGAAGATGCTCACATGGGATTACACCAGCAGTGTGGGAATGGAGAAAATAGAGAGGAAGATTCCCAGGGCAGGAATTTGCTCCTCATACTGCAGGCAGCTGCAGATGCTCCTCGGCACATACACCACAGAGAAAAACCTTTCCCAGCAGCATGCAGAGACAGCCCCCTCCCCCGGCCCCAAACTTCATTCCTTCTCCCCCTCAACCACAACAGCCTGATTTTTCATCTCCACATCCACCTAGCACCGCTTGCAACAGTAAATAAAACCCCATCACAACTGATTCCATCAGTGGCACTGATTTATGGGGCAGAAGGGGGACAATATCAGCTGAGATGAGAACAGAAAGCAGAGCTGGACTTGGTGAGCTGCTCCAGCATCGCTCTGGCACCGAGGTTGTCAGACAGAACTAGTTGTAAACAACCCTCAAACACCAATTAGGGGCAGCACAAAGACCTTGGATGAGCAAATCGAGTTGTCTAAAGCTCTTGAATCTCGGGTTTGCACCTAAGCACAGACGCAGCAGAACCTCCCCGAGGAAAATGCCACTGACAGCCTCCAAACCCTTCCACCCCTCGAAGAGGTGAAGGAGACTGGAAGAAGCCAGCGAGGTCCCCCAAAATAAGGACAGTCAAATAGGTACTGTGCAAATATATCCAGATTTATTACTCTCTTATGGAAATAGTAACAGACATTCAGGTAAAAACATATTAAATTAACGCAGTCAGCCTTTCAAATGCAAAAATAAATACCGAGTCCAGCAGCTCCACACACCTAAACCAGCTCACTTCTTCCGAGGAGTAGAAAAGAGAGTTATTTTATGTCCTTGAAAGGGAGAGTTTTGTACAATCGAGTAGAAACGACGGGACAAAAGCGCTTTCTTAGAAAACATCCCGGTTCTGGGGGCTGTTCGGGTCCCACCAGGTCCCACCAAGCCGGGCAGGGTCCAACCAAGCCCTCAGAGAGCCGAGTCCGAGTCGCTGGAGTCCAGGCTGTTGCGGAGGCGGCAGCTGCCCAGGCGGTCTCGCTGCAGGCTGAGGTTCTGGGTGCTCCTCCGCAGGCACTCCAGGGACTGCAGGAAGGACTTCTTGGCCTTCTCCTCTTCCATTGGGGACACTCCTTCCTCCTCCACCTCTTGGATCTCGTCGAAAGTCACCGGCTGGGTCTTGAAGCGGGACTGGCGCGGCCGCCGCAGCTTGCCTTTGGCGGTCTTGGCGGGGCGGGCCGGAGAGGGAAACTCCTCGGTCACGCAGACGAAGTGGGGCATCACCGCCTGGTAGCTGGAGCAGACCCCCAGCAGCTCGGACGGCTTCGCAGCGGCCGCCATCCTGCCGCCCGGGGCACCGGCCTGGGCACCGACCTCCGCGGGGGCCGGCGGAGCGGGGTGCGCTGCCTCGGCCGTGCCGGGGACGGAGCGCCGGAGGAAGGGAGGGCTGGGGCCGGCCCCGAGGGGCTGAACGGAGCGGTACCGAGCGGGGAAGCGCGGCAAGTGGCTTGGCGGAGAGGGACCGTGCGGTGCCGGGCTGATCGGAGCGAGGCTCACCAGAGAGGTGCCGATCGCTGCGGAGCCTACCGGAGAGCTGCTGTGCGGTGCGGAGCTGACTGGCGAGGGGCTCACCGGAGAAGTATCGCGCGGTTCGGGGCTGATCGGTGCGGAACCGGCAGGAGGCGTGCGGCACGGAGCGGTGCGAGGCTCACCGGAGAAGTACCGTGCGGTGCGGAGCTAATCGGTGCGCTATGGGCGGCAGAGGCACCGTGCGCTGCGGTGCGATGCCGTCCGGAGCGCGGCTGTAAGCGGAGAGGCAAGATACGGAGCGGTGCGGGGCTGTCCGATGCAGAGCGGAGAATTAAAGGTGCGGTATCGTCCGGGGAGGTCCGGATCGCAGCCGAGAGCCGTGGAAGGGTACGGAGCGTAGCTCGCCGCGTCCCTCCCGATCGAGCGCAGCCGCTACCGCCGTCGCTCGGTGCCGCTATATAGCGGCCGCTGCCCCCGCGGGAGCATGCTCAGAGCGCACCGAGCCCACCCGCGATCCGCCGAGCCCGGCACCGCCTCCTGGCACCTCCCCGGCCCCGCCGCCGCCCCCGGTCCCTCCTCGGAAGCGCGGACGGGAAGGGGCTGGGTGGGAGAGCTGCGCGCTTGCCGCCGCCGCCCCCACCCCCAGAGCTCCGGTCGTGTGGTGCCACCATCGTGGCCCCCCTGAGGATCGGCGGCAGAGGGTCCGATAGAACTCAGAACACCGGGATTCAACGGCAGAGAGTTCCGCAGGACTCGGGGCACGGGGATCCAGCACGGAGGCTTCAGGAGAGCTCAGGACACTGGGATGCAGCAGCAGAAGCTTGGATCCAGCACGACTGAGGACACTGGGATGAAGTAGCAGAAGGTTGGATCCAGCAGGACTCAGGACACTGGGATCAAGGAGCAGAAGGTTGGATCCAGCAGGACTCAGGACACTGGGATCAAGGAGCAGAAGGTTGGATCCAGCACGACTCAGGACACTGGGATGAAGTAGCAGAAGGTTGGATCCAACAGGACTCAGGACATTGGGATCCAATAGGGCCCAGGGCACTGGGATCTAGCAGCAGAGGGTTCAGGAGAACTCAGGACTTTGGGATCCGGCAACAGAAGGTTGGACCCAGCAGGACTCAGGACACTGGGATCAAGGAGCAGAAGGTTGGATCCAGCACGACTCAGGACACTGGGATGAAGTAGCAGAAGGTTGGATCCAACAGGACTCAGGACATTGGGATCCAATAGGGCCCAGGGCACTGGGATCTAGCAGCAGAGGGTTCAGGAGAACTCAGGACTTTGGGATCCGGCAACAGAAGGTTGGACCCAGCAGGACTCAGGACACTGGGATCAAGGAGCAGAAGGTTGGATCCAGCACGACTCAGGACACTGGGATGAAGTAGCAGAAGGTTGGATCCAGCATGACTCAAGACACTGGGATCTAGTAGCAGAAAGGTTGGATCCAGCAGGACTCAGGACATTGGGATCCAATAGGACCCAGGGCACTGGGATCTAGCAGCAGAGGGTTCAGGAGAACTCAGGACTTTGGGATCCAGCAACAGAAGGTTGGATCCAGCAGGACTCAGGACACTGGGATCCAGGAGTACAGGGTTGAGTGGAACTCAAGACACTGAGATGCAGCAGGGGAGGGTTCATCAGGGCTCAAGCACTGGGATCCAGCAGGAGAGGGTCTAGCAGGACTCAGGACACTGGGATTCAGCAGGGGAGGGTCGAGCAGGACTCAAGCACTGGGATCCAGCAGGACACTGGGATGCAGCAGCAGGAGGGTCAGGAGAATGGAGGGCACAAGGAAGCAGGAGCAGAGGATTCAGGAGGACTCTGGCACTGGGTTCTGCTTCCCAGTTCTGCCACCTCTAATGTAAGTCAAACACCCACTCCTGTCTGTCTCTATTTTGTAGGGATCCTAACTTTTTCTCCTCCCCTGTGGCCTCTGCTAGGATGCAGAATCAAATCCTCAGCCATGAACCCAACAGGAGAGTCCTGCTAAGCTGAGACCAACCCCTGCCAAGGAGCTGAGCATACCAAGTAGCCTCACTGATGGAAAATCCCAAGAGCATAAAAAAAACCCCAAAACAAAACATGCAAAGGGACTAGGAAAGGAGCTGGGAGGAAGTGAAGCAGAAAAGTGTGAGGGAGGAAGAGCCTAGGATGGTTTGTCTGGCCCCTTTTCAGGGCTAATGTTAGACTGGTCCCATAAAGACATTCTCCAGTACAGCTTCACCCACTTGGGGATATTTTTGAAGCTCATTTCGGAGCTTGGAAGGAAGCAGAGGCTTAGCAATGGCATCAGGAATCCTGTGGTGTGCTGGCCAGGGGACAGCAGCGTGCTGGGGGACCCGAGGGTTGCCAAGCAGTGGGTGCCCCTGTGGCTCGCTGTGCGCAGCCACAGCAACTCCTGCCCCTGACAGGGAACTGGAGATTGCTGTGGGGAGATGGGACCCTACCCCAGCTGCTCTGTACTGGGGTAGGAGAGCTGGACAGGCTGGAGAGTTGGGCAGAGAAGAGACTTCATGCAGTTCAACAAGGCAAGTGTAGGGTTCTGCAGCTGAGGAGGAATCACCCAATGCAGCAGTACAGGTGAGGGGTGACCTGCTGGAAAGCAGCTCTGTGGAGAAGGAACTGAGAGTGCTGGTGGATCACAAGGGCACCATGAGCCAGCAGTGTGCTCATGACCAAGAAGGCCAGAGGGATCCTGGGGTGCATGAAGAACAGTGTGACCAGCAGATTGAGGGAGTTTCTCCTGCTCTACTCTGCCCTGGTGAGCCTCTACCACACTGCATCCAGTTCTGGGTTCCCCGGTTCAAGACAGACAGGGAACTACTGCAGAGAGTCCAGCAGAGGCTACAAAGATGCTGAGGGGCCTGCAGCAGCTGTGTGAGGAGGAAAGGCTGAGAGCCCTGGAGATGCTGAGCCTGGAGAAGAGCAGCCTGAGAGGGGATCTGAGCAATGCTCAGCAGGANTACAGTATAGACAGGAATAGTTACAGAAATATACAAGGTAAAGGTAATACAGACACACAACTCCCCTCCCAGAAATCAGAGACCCCAGGAGGGGCTCCCAACCACCCTTCCACCTTCTCCCCACCCCCACACCTTACCCCAAGGTTTGCCTTACGTGCAAGGAGGATCGGCTGGGGAGGGTTAGAAGAAAAGTGGTTAGTGAAGTTATTCAGCAGAGAGGAGAAGCCAGAGCTGCTAGAGAGCCCAAGAAGCTGTGCCCGAGGAGCTGCTAGCCCGAGACCCAAGCAGGTCCCTCGTGACCCAGACTGCCAGCTGGAGAGACTCTTATCTTCTTTGTTTTGGTTTTCTTATACCTAAACATCACAGCAAGCCTATGAGTGAAGTAGACATCACCATGGTTTTCCTTCACAGCCTTTAGTACAATTTTTCTCTACTAAAAAAATATTCCAATTAACTCAAACCAGCACACACCTGAACATGAGGAGAAACTTCTTTGTTGTGAGGGTGCAGGAGCCCTGGAGCAGGCTGCCCAGAGGGGTTGTGGAGTCTCCTTATCTGCAGAGATTCCAAAGCCCCCTGGCCATTGTGATCCTGGGCAAGCTGCTGTAGGGGACCCTGCTTTAGCAGGAGGGTTGGAGTGGCTGATCTCCAGAGGTCCCTTCCAAACCCTGCCATGCTGGGATTCTGGGATGCTGTCTGCACCAACCTTGAGTTCACCACCTTTTGCCACAAAGCATGGGGTCTGGGCAGAGCTAGATGAGCACTCTGAAAACAAGCAGTGGCTTACAGACAGGGCACACATCCTGTGCCAGAGCCCAGCATTTGCTTTGGCAGGTTCAGAAACTCTCATCTTTTTTTTGTCCTTGCCTACAGCTGGGCTCTGGTCCCTCCTTTCTGACTGCCTGAGCAGTGGTGGTGTTTCAGCAACTGTGCTGGAATCAAACCCTTGTGATTTTATGTCTCCAGTGGGATAAACCAAAACCAGAAGAGAGGTTAGGGAGAGGAGGACCAGAAGGAGATGCATCCAGAAGGCTCCTTCTTTGCTTTGCCTCTCACCAGCCTCAAAGAAGCATTGAGAGCTTTGGTTTTCTGAAGGACCTGGCTACTTTTCTCAGTTCCTTGGCTGCCCAAGGCAGCTTGAGGGCCAGGTTGGCTTTGAAGGCCTGGGAGATGCAATTAGCTTAGTAAGGGAACAATTGTCTCTTTGGTCAAACTGAATCATTCCAGCCTGGATTGGGCTGGGGCTTTTTTCTGTTGATTTTAAGAGCTAACTTTAGCTCCCACAGCCCTTACAGCAGTGAGATGACTGTTCTCTAAGAGCCTCAGGTTTTTACTCCTGACAACACAGCTCTGCAGTGTGGTGAGGGCCAAATTGTGTTCCCTCAGCATGGCCCTTCAGCCATGGAAGATTTCTGGGGCTAAGTTTGTCCATCCTGCAGAAACAAGTTGTGCGATGACCCATGAGCTGTGCTCTGGTGCTGGAGAAAATCATCCCACATTCAGCTGGGAGAAGAGAAGGCTCCAGGGAGACCTCAGAGCAGCCTTCCAGTACCTGAAGGGGGCTACAGGAAAGCTGGGGTGGGACTTCTGATGATAGAATCATAAAAGAATCATAGAATCAATCAGGTTGGAAGAGACCTCCAAGCTCATCCAGCCCAACCTAGCACCCAGCCCTAGCCAATCAACCAGACCATGGCCCTAAGTGCCCCATCCAGGCTTTGCTTCAACACCTCCAGGGACAGAGACTCCACCACCGCCCTGGGCAGCCCATTCCAATGAGAGCTTGTAGAGATAGGATGGGAGGGAAAGGATTGAAGCTGGGAGACTGAGACTGGAATTAGGAGGAAATTCTTTGTGGTGAAGGTGTTGAGACATTGGAACAGGTTGCCCAGGGATGTTGTGGATGCCTTCTCCTTGGAAGTGTCCAAGGCCAGGTTGGACGAGGCCTTGAGCCACCTGGGCTAGTGGAAGCTGTCCCAGCCTGTGGCAGGGGGGTTGGAACTAGATGATCTTTAAGATTCTTTCCAGCCTAAACCATTTTCTGGTCAATTTATTCTTCTGTAGGATGAGAGGATCTCAAAGTTCTGGTGGGGAGAAGAAAAAACCCCAAGAACAAATAAGGCTGGTTGGGCTTGATCTCAGAGATGCCATCTGTGCATCCTCCTGGCTTCACAGAGAACCTTCAAGACTGAGGGCAAACTGGCTGCACTTTAGGGGACAGTGAACACTTTCACTCCCTCAACTGCTCTGGGAGATTGCAAGCAGAGCAACATCACCATGGCAATAGGTGGGGAGGGGCAGGAGATTGGCGTTTGAGACAATCCAGAAGAAAATATCCTGTGACATAATCCCTCAGAGCCAGGCCTGCAATGCACTCATCTACAAAGCTATATTTACTCCAGGGGGGGTTTAGAGCTGAAATCTGACCTTGGGGTATAGATGACAGAAGCCCTCTGCCATGGGATCAGCAGAGTGGATTTTCACTCCTGCATAGCCCAGGGCTGAAGTCACATTGTGCAGCAGTGCCCTCCTGTGCAGAGTGTGGAGGGAACCTTCCCTAGGGGCTGGGAAAGTTCTGAGTGCTCCCTGGTTTATCCAGATGGCTGTTGTGGGGCCTTAAAAGTGATTTCCTAGAAGGAGAAAGGCTGAGGGAAGTGGGTTTGTTCAGCCTTGAGGAAAGGAGGACTAGGGGAGACTTTCTCACCACGTTCCAGGATCCAGAGGGTGGCTGTGAAGAAGACAGAGACTCCCTTCTGACATGGCAAAGGTGAGGGTCATAGAATCCCAGACTGGTTTGGTGGGAAGGGACCTTTAAAGCTGATCCAGTTCAACCCCCCTGCAGCCAGCAGGCACATCTGCAACTTGCTCAGAGCCACAGCCTGACATGGCTCCAGGGATGAAGCCTCTCCCACCTCTCTGGACAACCCAGGTTACAGCCTCACCACCTTCAGTGCCAAACAGTTCTTCCCTCTATCCAGTCCAAACCTCCTCTTTTCAGTTCAAACCATCACCCTTTGTCCTGTCTCAACAGGCCCTGTTCAAAACTCTCTCCCCAGCTTTCTGCTTAGCCCCCTGAAGCACTTGAAGGCCACCAAAAGGTCTCCCTGGAGCCTTTTCTCCAGGCTGAACAACCTTAACTTTCAGCCTGGCCTCACAGCAGCCAGCACTGTGTGCCTGCAGGTCCATGCAATGACAGACACTTGTTAATCTCCTTGAGAAGCTGACAATACAACAGGGTTATACAGAGTCTTCAGGGCTCCTCAAACATCTCCCTTGCAGTCTTGCCTTTCCTTTTATAGAATCACAGAATTGTTCTGGTTGGAAAAGCTCTTTAAGATCATTGAGTCCAAGCATGAACCCAACACTACCAAGTCCACCACTAAACCATGTCCCTCAGCACCACATCTCCATGGCTTTTCAATCCCTCAAGGGATGGGGACTCCACCACTGCCCTAGGCAGCCTATTCCAGAGCTTGACAACCCTTTTGGAGAAGAAATTGTTCCTCATGTCCAACCTAAACCTCCCCTAGTGCAACCTGAGGCTGTTTCCTCTCATCTGACCAACTTGTTACTTTGCTAGAAGAGACCAACACCCACCTCACTCCAACCTTCTTTTCAGGCTAGAGCACCAGAAGGTTTTTCCCCTCAGCATCTTTATTCTCCAGGCTGACCTGGTGAGCTGCAGCAAATCTCATAAAGCTTCTGATTGCTGCCACGAAACCTCTGAGGGCATTACTGTTCCTCACAGAATGATGTTGCAGCCACAGCTGAAGGGCCAAGCCAATGCTCCAGCAGTAGGTGGCAGGTGAACAGCATCTGGTTGCCATCACATCTACCAGCACCACAACACAGTAAAAGAAAACTCTTTTGTTTTCAAAGAGCAGGCTGAAAACTGTTCCCTGAGCAAAAGGAAAACACAGACTGTCCCTTCTTCAGCCTGATGGGTGTCAGAAGCTTCTTCCCAGCACCACTGCTGATGCTATCAGAACTGGGGATGGGAGAAGACCAGAGGTTTAGACAAGTGGAGACCAGGGACTGGAGAAAACTCAGCTGTTTGGAGAAGGAAACTGCGCTTTTAATGAGGTGAGACACCTGCTCTGAACATTCCTGCTGCAGTAAAATTCACCTTCTAGCCTCCCACAGCTTTAATTGTCAAATTATCTCTGCACAGAAATAAGGAGTTCTAGTTCAGTAGTTCCAGAACCACAGAATGTCAGGGGCTGGAAGGGATCCCAAAAGCTCATCCAGTCCAAGCCCCCTGCCAGAGCAGGATCACCTGGACCAGATCACACAGGAACACATCCAGGCAGGCTCTGAATATCTCCAGAGAGGGAAACTCCACAACCCACCTGGGCAGCCTGTTCCAGGGCTCTGTCACCCTGACAGTGACAAAATTCCTCCTCATGTTTACATGGAACTTCCTATGCTTCAGCTTCCACCCATTGCCCCTCATGCTGTCATTTGGCATCACTGGGGGAAAAAAAAGAAATAAAAATCACCTTTGTGTGTTCAGGGCAGAACTTT
>VWYK01045819.1:88350-101340 GCA_013399775.1 Semnornis frantzii | reverse complement strand
GGACTGGGTGAGCTTTAAAGGTCACTTCACCACCCAACCTGATCTGTGATTCTGTGATATCAGTGACAAAATAGACTTTGGACTAGAAAATCACAAGGACAGAAGCACTTGGAGGCTTGTTGGACTGAAAGGAGAGAGCTGGGCTGCTGTGCAGTGAGCTGGAGCTCCATTATTCCCCAGGTCCAAAGCTAAGAAAACAACTGATTGAATCCAAGAGACAACAATGAATTATTAAGACCTTCAAATGTAAACTGAAGAATGGAAGAAGTGACTTTAGTTTAGATTTCGTGTCACTAACTAGATGTGCTTGCATGTTCTGCCTGCTGCTGCTGCTGCCAAGATGTTGGAGACCTTGACCTTGAGCAGTTTGAACCTTTCCTCTCTGTTGTCTACAGACAGCCCTGGAAAACAGAATGTGGAAGGCAAAAACGATTTATTTAAAGATTAGCAGAGGAGCTAGAAAGGAGGAGGGCTTGAGGGTTTTTTTCTGTTTTGTGGCTTGTGTCTTCAACATCAACATATTGGAGAAGAGCTCAGTCAGGATCTGGTGGTGGCCCAGCAGTCGTGGGAGGGGAAGGGCCAGGACATGAACCTGATTGCATGGGTCTAGAGGAGGCCACTGAGTGGATCAGAGCACCAGAACCTGTCTGTCATGAGGGCAGGCTGAGAGTTGGGCTTGTTCAGCCTGGAGAAGAGAAGGCTCCAGGGACAGCTTCTGGTGGCCCTTCAGTGCTTAAAGGAGCAGTCAGAAAGCTGGAGACACTTTTGAGCTGGGCCTGTTGTGACAGGGCAAGGGGTGATGGCTTGAACTCAGAGAGGGAGATTCAGATTGAAGAGAAGGAAGGACTGTTTGACACTGAGGAAGGTGAGAGCCCTGCCCTGGTGGTTGCCCAGAGAGATGATAGGTCCCTATCCCTGGCACCACTGCAGGCCAGATTGTTTGGGGCTCTGAGCAACCTGCTCTAGCTGCAGCTGTCCCTGCTGACAGCAGAGAGATTGCACTGGGTGACCTTTTAAAGGTCCTTTCCATCATAAATCAGTGTGTGGTTCTATGAACTCTCTAATGGGATCACCAAATTCTGCTCACATCCCCTGGCTCTCAGGAGATGAGGGTCCCCAGGCAAAGGCACCAGAAGCTTCTAATACAAACCAGCCATGGCAAACTTCAGGTTGCTGTGCAAGTGACCTGCAGTGCCCCTGTCACCATGGCCTTCCCCCATTAATGTTTCTGAAGAATGGTTTCAGAAGCCAGCTGGGAGCTCTTCTCACATTTGCCACTGGAGTCTGTGCTGCAGCTTTCACCAGCTTGAGCTGGTGACAGATGTGTCCTTATAAAGCCAAGGCACTCACCTGATTAAATGAGTGCCTCTTAACTGGAAAGCTAATCATTTACCCTGAAAGTCTTGCATAGGAATGGACTCTTATATTTAGCCAAATACCCTTAAAAGGTTATTTTTTTCCCCCTTTCTTGTACTTTTATCTGTTTTTAAAGCTCTAGAATTCTCCCTTTTAAAATCCAACAGAACACAGTCCAGAGCTGACCTGCCTGCCAGACACCACTTCCCATTCTGCTCTGTTAATTCTGTTTACATCTCAGTTCTTTGTAGCAGCTCCGCACCAACATGGCATGAATCCTGTCTGCTCTGCCACAGGAGCACTTGCTTTCTGGTCCCTGTCTTTTGGTGGTCTGCTTCCCTTCCTTAACTCAAGAGATGGTCAATATTTAGTGTTCCATAAATCAGTACCTTGATGGCACTTAAACATTTAATCAAATGAATGTCATGCTAATTGAAGAGATCATAGAATCACAGAATTGGTTCACTTGGAGAAGACCTCCAAGACCATCGAGTCCAACCTTCAACCCAACCCCACCATGGCCACCAAACCCTGTCCCCAGCTGCCATGCCCACAGCTTTCTTGAACACCTCCAGGGATGGGGACTCCCCCACCTCCATGGGCAGCCTGTGCCAGTGCCTGACCACTCTGGCAGGAAAGAAATTGTTCTTCATGTCTAAGCTAAACCTCCCCTGGCACAATTCCAGGCCATTTCTTCTCATTCTATCACCTGATAGTGGGGAGAAGAGACCAATCCCCACCTGGCTCAAACCTCCTTTCAGGAGTTGTAGAGAGCAATGAGGTCTCCCCTCAGCCTCCTTGTGTCCAGGCTGAGCAGCCTCAGCTCCCTCAGCTGCTCCTCCCCAGCCCTGTTCTCCAGACCCTTCCCCAGCTTTGTTGCCCTGCTCTGGACCTGTTGCAGCCTCTCAATGTCCTTCTTGGAGTGAGGGCCCCAGAACTGAGCCCAGTATTCAGTGTGTGGCCTCACTGGTGGCCAGTACAGGTGGACAGTTGCTGTCCTAGCCCTGCTGGCCACACTATTGTTATACAGGCCGGGATGCTGTTGGCCTTTTTGGCCAACAATGATTCTTAATATTAAGCTTCCTTCTGCAAATCTTTTTGGAGGAGACAAGTGCTCAGAGCAGAAGTTTGCTTTGCCCGCCCTTGACATGGGAACCAGGAAGAGCTTGTGAGGGTTGGGTGGCCTTTGAACCTACTGTGAAGGGCATGGTAGAGTGTTCAGAGGCTACAACACCCTAAAATTGCCCTCGTGCATAACTCCTGTCATGTGGAGACTGATTCTGCTGCATCCAGTTGTAAATCTGTAGTTGCTCTTCAGATAGCTGCACAGTCCTTGGCACCCACTGTCAAAGCAGAACCAGAAAGGCTGTGAGGTTAATTTTGGAACTGGGGAGAGCAAGCGGATATTACACAGCAGAGTGATCTGATGGAGCCAGAGGAAGGGAGCAGTGAGAGGAGAGAGGAAAAGGCTGAATGTGTACTAAGTGATGAAAGCCAAGATGGGCGTAGAGATGAGCACGGAGGAAGGCAGAAGCTAGGTGAGTGTGTGGGCTGCCAGAAGATGTGTGTTCATGGGAGACGGAGCACTGTCGTCTGGGGCAGGGCTGGCAGGATGACAAGGCAGGTGTTTAAAGATGAAAGGTGAGACTCCTGCACAAGTTTTCCTCACAGAGCCTTCTTTTAGCAGACTGTTGGCATCAGAAAGAAGAGTCGATGAGGTGTAGCAGAAAGCAAAGTGTGCCCCTGGAGCTCGTAGCCCCTCTGCTGCAAAGCCAGGCTGAGAGAGATGAGGTTGTTCATCCTGGAGAAGAGAGGGGTCCACGAGAGCTTCTTGTGGCCTTTCAGGTCTTCAGTGGGCTGACCAGAGAGCTGGGGACAGACTTCTGAGCAGGGCCCGTTGTGCCAAGACAAGGGGTGGTGGCTTAAAGTAAAAGAAGGACATTCAGAGTGTGGAGAAGAAAGGCTTGACACTGAAGGTGGCGAGACCCTGGCCCAGGTTGCCCAAAGAGGTGGGAGATGCCCCAGCACCAGAACCATTCCATGTAAAAATCAGTGCAGCTCCATCGGGAAAAATGGAATCGTGCAATGGGGACCGGAGCACCCAAGCTGCAGCGCTTGCAGCTGAGCAGGAGGAATGCTGGTGAGGCAAGCAGCCCACTTTCAAGTGTTCCTTCCAGGAGAAAGTATCCAGGTGTTTCATGGGAACGACCCAAAAGGTTTTCCATGCTGGAATATGAGTTTGGGCTGAGGAGTTAGATCGTGTTGAGTCTGCAGGAGACAGACAAGAAGGCTGGGGAAGGACTGTGTACAAGAACTTGAGGTGATTGAGGGGAGCAGGGTAGATGTAGGCTGGGCAGAAGAAAGAAATTCTTTCCAGTCAAGAGTGCTGAAACACTGGAACAGGTTGCCCAGAGATGTGGTTGAGGCTCCATCCCTGGAGGCAGTCAAGGTCAGACTTAATGTGGCCCTGGGCAGCCTGATCTAGTTGGGAGTGTCCCTGCTGACTGCAGGGAGGTTGGACAAGATCACCTTTGAGGGTCACTTCCAAGCCCATGCAGTCTGTGAATCTGTGAAGGCCTTAAAAAGGAGGATGTTTAGATGTGGTGCTGAGGGGCATGGTTTAGTGGTGACCTGGCAGTGCTGGGGTAATGGCTAAACTTGAGGGTCTTTGAGATCTCTTCCAGCCAAAACAATTCTGTGATTCTGTATCCCTGCTACTCGTTTGTGAGGCTGCCACTGCAGATAGCCACCTCAGCCCTTGTTGCCCCTTCCCAGATCCATGTTAATGTGTTTCCTCCTTGAGGCTCCTTCCTCAAGCCTTTCTTCCTTCTCCACACTCTGAATGTCCTTCTTTTACTTTAAGCCACCACCCCTTGTCTTGGCACAATGGGCCCTGCTCAGAAGTCTGTCCCCAGCTCTCTGGTCAGCCCACTGAAGTCCTGAAAGGCCACAAGAAGCTCTCGTGGACCCCTCTCTTCTCCAGGATGAACAACCTCATCTCTCTCAGCCTGGCTTTGCAGCAGAGGGGCTACGAGCTCCAGGGGCACACTTTGCTTTCTGCTACACCTCATCGACTCTTCTTTCTGATGCCAACAGTCTGCTAAAAACAAGGGCAGAGGGAACTGAACCTCTGCCCACAACAGCCATGAGGGTAAGAAGAAAGAAAATCTTCAGGCTGGGAATTTGGAATGTTCTCTCTGGCATTACCCTTTCCAGTGGCAGGTGTTGAATCTGGTGGTGCTGGTGCCCAGCTGGGCTTGGAAGCTCTGCAGAGAAGGAGACTCCACAGCCTCTCTGGGCAGCCTGCTCCAGGGCTCCAGCACCCTCACAACAAAGAAGTTTCTCCTCCTGTTCGGATGGAACCTCCTGGGTACCACTTTGTGCCTGTTGCCTCTTGGCCTGTCCCTGGGCACCACTGAGAAGAGTCTGGCCCCGTCCTTTCACCCCACACCCTTTAGCCCTTGATCATCACTGAGAAGATCAGTGCCATCAGAGCAAGAGAAGGCAGTGCAGCTGAGCTGCCACTCCTGGGCTCTCCTTGTGTTGTAGACACCACTTTGATAGCCTCAAACCCCAGTGAGGCTGCAGCAGAACTGTCACGCTCATAGCTGCGGCTCCATCGCCCCTGGAAATCGGTGTTCTGCAAGGTTAAACATCTTCATGCTGTCTGCTCTGAATAACTCTGGGGTGAATATTGCACTATACAGAGAATTAACCTAGTTTCTGTTGAAAAATTAAATTGATGCATTAGCAGGTTTAGCAGAATTCTGTGACTTAGAAACCTTAGGTAGAAAATATCCTTTTTTAAAAATCATTATCACTGAGCCTTTCAGTTTTTAATCTCCAGCTGAAACACTTTCATCTCTAGGAAGCAGATGTTATTAGGCATCCCTGCAAGCTGCAAAGCAATCCTCTGCTTCTCTCCACTCCACCCTAGCAGTTCCAAAAGCTCAAAATCCAAATGCCTCCCCCAAAGCCCCTCACTGCTGAGGACCCTACTTGGAGCTTTTGGGGGAATTCAAAGCCAAACCTTTCATGTCTTAGAATCATAGAATCACAGGAAGGTCTGGGTTGGAAGGGACCTCCAGAGGTCATCCAGTCCAAGTCCATCTGCAGTCAGCAGGGCATCCTCAACTAGACCAGGTTGCCCAGAGCCCAGTTGAGCCTCACCTTGAATATCTCCAGGGTTGGGGCCTCCCTGGGCAACCTGTTCCACTCTTCCACCACCCTCGTGGTGAAGAGCTTAAGTGAATCAACTCCTGCTTGTGCTTCCGTGGAGGTCAGAAGGACTTCAGGAGTCACAAAATAGTTTGGGTTGCAAGGGACCTTAAAGATCATCTCTTTCCATGGACAGGGACAACACCATCCAGTAGACCAGGTTGCACAAGGCCTCATTAAAACTGTCCTTGGATACCTCCAAGGAGGGGGCATCTATGACCTCCATGGACAACCCCTTCTGATGTTTCACTGCAAAGAATGGCCAGCCATGGGCAGGGACACCTCCCATAGCTCAGGTCGCTCAAGGCCTCATCCAGCCTGGCCTTGAACACCTCCAGGGAGGGGAGATCCACAGCCTCCCTGGGCAACCTGTGCCAATGTCTCACCACCCTCCCTGGAAAGAATTTCTTCCTAATCTCCAGTCTCAACCTGCCCTCCTCCAGCTCCAGCTCAATCCATTGCCCCTCACTCTCACAGTATTTTAGCTGTCAGGATGTTCTCCATCTACAGCAGAACTCTGGGGAAGCCCAGGAAATCCAGCACCTCCAGACCGTTTATGGCATCTCATGTCCTCGCCCATCTTATATTTGCCTCTGAAATCCAGAAAGAACAAACGGATCTGCGTCAGCTGGCAGCCCTGTAAATCAGGTTTTCGGTTGGTGGCATGAAGCTTTGTTAACCCTGGACAGTTTACACGAGGTTTTGGATGGATTTTATAAGTCTGATAGCAGAAATTGGCCTGGAGGGAACCCATTAATAAATCCGAGTCCTGGATGGGCAGCGCCGGCATCGGCGCCGAGTTCTTGCTGCCGGTGGAGGATGACGTGGGCTACATGACAAAAAAGAGGAATGCTGCTCCTCAGGGGCTGCTGCTATGCTAATTTCCCAGTGCTTTTCAGGGCAGACTTTATCATCTGAAGCATTCAGCAGGTTGAGGAAAAACCTGCTTATGAAGAAATTCCTGGCTTTTTGTGCACTGCATTCTAGTGGCCCTGTCAAAAAGCCAGGGGGTAGCTGGGGTAGGTTTGTAGAGAGGAAATGCAGGAGCAAGGAATAAGAATTACTGAGCTGTGATGTGTAAGGGAGAAATCACAGTGACAAGTGTTTGTGCCTGATCCTTGCTATCACCCAAACAGAGCAGAACACTCTCTTTGAAGGCTTTCTCTCCTTGCCTGTTTAGTTCATATGACTGAAAATGTGTTACCTTTGTATTACAGAGGATCTTACTCCCGAGTAGCTACTGACAGGGCAAGAGGAAGTGGCCTGAAATTGTGCAGGCAGAGGTTTAGGTTGGACACGAGAAACAATTTTTTCCCTGCAAGGGTGGTCAGGCACCGTAAGAGGCTGCCCAGGGAGGTGCTGGAGTCACTGTCCCTGCAGATGTTTAAAAAAGGAGTAGATGTGGCATTTGGGGACGTGGTCCAGTGGCTGTGGAGGTGCTGGGTAGAAGGTTGGACTCGATGATCTTAGAGGTCTTTTCCAACCTTAATGATTCTGTGATTGTAGAACTACAGACTGGGTTGGGTTGGAAGGGACCTTAAAGATGATCAAATTCCAACCTCCCTGCCATTGCCAGGACACCTCCTAATAGAGCAGGCTGCTGAGGGCCCCATCCAATCTGGCTTTGAATGCTTCCAGGCTTGGAGCCTCCACCACTTCTCTGGGCAACCATTTCCTGTGCCTCAGCAGCCCCGTGGAGAAGAACTTCTTCCTAATGTCTCAATCCAGCTTCTTCCAGTTTGGAGCCATCATTCCTTGTCCTGTCACTCCATGCCTTGATAAAAAAGTCTCTCTCCAGCTAAAGATTTTATTCTAGTTCATTATTCCACACAAAATGCCTCTTCCAAAAGAAACACTTCCATTTCTTTTTAGAAGTCTGAATCTCAGGGTTTAATTTGCTGCTTCTGAGTAGTTTCGTTTGTTTGTCCATCAGCTCTTCAGGCACTGGAGTCGACTTCGCCTGCCCTGTCTCATTAGCACTGCTCATGGCTCCTACTCCTGCACAGATTAATGAATATGTATCCGTCTGACATCAGCTCAGGCATGAGTCACACACATCCTCAGACAGAAATGAGGGCAGCTGTGCTGGAGTCTCTGTGCCAGTCCCTCAGACTGGGAGGCAGAGAAGCGTCTCCTGCGAGCGAGCGTCGGGCAGTCTTTCTCTCCTGTTAACAAATGCTGCAGTGAGTGGAAGGAGAGAGTTCATTCTGTGCGTGTCCAGTGAGAGGTGTTTCAGGACATCCACCAGCTGAGCTTGCTGGGTGGGATCCACCATCCCTGGAGGTGTTCAGGAAACCTGTGGCTATAGCACTTGGGGCCATGGTTTAATGGCCATGGGGGTCTTAGTTTGATGGTTGAACTCAATGGCCTTGGATGTCTTTCCCACCTGAAACAGTTGTGTGGCTCTATAACCTCTTCCCAGGTTTTCCTGAGTGACAAGAGTGGGCACTGAAGGTGTTGGTGCTCTCCCAGGTTGGTGTTTGTCACGATGCAGGCTTTCCTCAGGAAAAATGCGTCTGTTTTGATACCATAAATCTGCTCTCTGCTTCACTTCAGAGGCCTTTAGAACAACGGCAGTGTCTGGAATGAAACCCAAATTCCAAGCTAAGGCAAAGTAACAAGAATTTAATCTACATCTGGAAGAAAACAACAGTGAAGGGCATCTAGGGCAACCAGTGTGAGTGAGCCTGGAGAAAAGAAGGCTGAGACTCCTGGCTCTCCACAATTCCCTGAAAGGAGGTTGGAGCCAGGTCAGGGTTGGTCTCTTCTCCTAGTAACAAGTGATAGGATATGAGGAAATTGCCTCAGGTTGGACCAGGGGAGGTTTAGGTTAGGTATCAGAAGAGAGTCCTTGACAGAAAGGGTTGTCAAGAACTGGAACAGGCTCTCCAGGGAGGTGGTTGAATCCCTGGAGGTGTTGAAAAGAAACAGAGGGAAGCTGAGAGACAAGGCTTAGCACCGGCCTTGACAGAGTTAGAGAATGATTGGACTCAACCATCCTAAAGATCTTTCCCACCCAGAATGATTCTAAGGCTCTAATGTAACAATGCTGATGTGTGACAGTTGCGGCTGGGTACTGAGTGGGCAGGAAGCAGCTCATCAGGGAAGTGTTGAGGGATCCTTGTTAAGAAGTTGAGCTGGACTCAGCAGCCTGCCCTTGGAGTGAGGAAGGCCAGCCCAAAGCTCAGCTTTGGTTCTCACTGACGTTGCTGGCAGGTCGGCATGGTGTCAGCAGAGGCTGAGAAAACTGGGTGCCCCCTGCCTTGGGGAGGGAAGGGGAAGGGGAGAGCTCATCCCTGCCTCTAGATGTCTGACAGGAGGGCGTAAAGAGAGAGCCAGCCTCTTCTTATGGGGAATTCTGACTTGCTGTAAGGAAAAGAGGGTTTGGCTGAGAGAGTGGTCAGATGCTGTGGAATCATCATCCTTGGGGATGCTCAAAATTTGACAAGGCAAAGCCCTTACTTGCAGCAGGGTTTGGATGAGAAAAACTACTTTACTGTAAGGGTAGTGGAGCCCTGGAGCAGGCTGCCCAGGGAGGTTGTGGAGTCTCCTTCTCTGGAAAGCTTCCAAGCCCAGCTGGGCATTGTGCTGCTGGGCAAGCTGCTGTGGGTGCCCAGGGGCTGGACTGGATAACCTCCAGAGGGCCTTTCCAACCCTCACCATGCTGGGATTTTCCTGAAACTCTTCCAGAGGTCCCCTCTAAGCTAAACTGCCCCCTGAGCCTATGATTTCTGTTGGTTGGGTGGATTAGAGTCCTCCCTTGCATACTGGGCAGCTGAGCTCTCTCAGGAACCCGCAGGTGATACCTTGCAACCACTCCAGAGCAGTGCCAGTGCTTGCAGGCTCCTGCACATTGCTGCTGGGGAAAATCTTCTTACAAGACCCCTGTGAAAAGCAGTGGAGAAAAGCAGGAAGTAGGGTGATGAAGCAGAAAGCAGGTGATAAGGATGTCCATGTAGTGCATGTTCTCCATCTCAGCTCCAAGCAGGTTTATTCTGTGTTGGAAACCTTCCCACTGGATGTGTGTCCAGTGCAAGGTTTTCAGTAGCAGCGGAGGAGTCATCTCGGTTTAAAATAGCCAAAGAGTTGATTGATTTCCATACCAATCCGTTCAGGTAGGCTTCTTGGGGTTTCTTTCCTACATGCAAGGTGTTTCAAGGTGTCCTGGATCCCCTGGACTATGGGATAGCATATCCCTTGCTTCCAGCTGAGATCTGGGATGCAAAGCAGAGGAAATCCCAATGGTTTCACCATGCTCATGAAACTCAAGATGAGGAATATATTCCTCGTAGAGTCTTTAAGGTTGGCAAAGACTTCTAAGGTCATCCAATCCAACCTTTCACCCAACACCTCCACGACCACTGGACCATGTCCCTAAGAGCCACATCTACTCAGTTTTTGAACACAAAACTGTCCTTCTTACACCTGAAGATAAAATTTCTATTAACATTTCCATCTGATGTAAGAAAATGGAATTATTTAGAGGATCTCTCCAAATGAAGATTCCCAGCATCCCAGCATGGTGGAGGTTGGAAGGAACCTCTGAAGATCATCCAGTCCAATCACTTTGCTTGCCCAGCATCGCAGTGCCCAGCTGGGTTTGGAAGCTCTCCAGAGGAGGAGACTCCACAGCCTCTCTGGGCAGCCTGCTGCAGGGCTCCAGCACCCTCACAGCAAAGATCAGATGGAACCTTCTAGGTTCTCTTCATGTTTAAGGAAAATGCCATCAGAGAGTCCTTTCTTTAGGTGATAGCTGAGACCTCTCTGGAAAAACACAGCAGAATCTCCTCCTCTTTCATCATTTCTGTAATTTTAATTTCTTTGTGTTCTGCAGGAGAAGGCAGTTGTGAGAGGAGCTTTCCAATCTAATTTGCTGCCTCCCACACCCGGCGCAGCGCTGGTGGCTGGATGCAGCAGGTTAATGTGTAACCTGCAGCAAATCAGGCTGGAAGGAGAACAAGAAACATCAAACATTTTGTTTTGCTGCAAACTTAATGCTGTTATCTGAGGTTGCCAGCCAGGGTATCAGAATGTCTTTTGCTGCCTCTTGGCTTTTGTATTAGATTTCCCTCTGCTAAGGGGATATAAATGCATTTGAGATGTTGGTTCCTAGAAATTAATATCTTCTTAAAAGCCACCTCTCTGCCACCTGGGTTGAAGTCTAGGTGAAAAAGAACTTCTGTAGCTCATGGCAACAGCATTTTAATGGTTCCAAGCCTGTAAGTTTGCCAAACAACTTTTAGTTCAAAGTCCCCAGCCCTGGAGGGCTTTAAAAACTGTGGAGATGTGGTGCTGAAGGACATGGTGTAGTGGTGACCTGGCAGTGCTGTGTTAATGTTTGATCTACCATGATCTGAAAGGTCTCTTCCAACCAAAACTCTTCAGGGCAGTGAAGCTGATGAGGAGCCAAAGAACAGGTCTGGTGAGGGGCAGGTGAAGGAACTGGGCTTGCTTAGTCTGGAGGAAAAGAGACTGAGAGGAGAGCTCATTGCTCTCTACAGCTCCCTGAAAGGAGGTTGTAGCCAGGTGGAGGTTGGTCTCTTCTCCTCACTATCAGGTGATAGAATGAGAAGAAATGGCCTGAAATTGTTCCAGGGGAGGTTTAGGTTGGAGACTGGGAACAACTTCTTTTCTGCAAGAGTGGTCAGACATTGGCACAGGCTGCCTAGGGAGGTGGTGGAGTCCCCATCCCTGGAGGTGTTCAAGAAAGGTGTTTGCATGGCACCTGGGGCCATGGTCTAATGGCCTTGGTGCTGTTGGGTTGAGGGCTGGAGTCAGGAATCTTGGCAGTTTTCCTGCTGAAGCAGTTCTGTGATTCTGTTACACTGTGGTAGCTGCTGGCATGTGTGACAGGCAGGGTGGTGAAGTGACTCAGTATTCCTTATGAATCCTTCAGGGACCTAATGCTGGAGCTGCATTGTGTCCTCTCTACCCTAGGCAGTTAGTTTGCCTTCTTACATTAGCCACTGTGGCCAAGAGCATTAGCAGGACTCTGTCTGTGCCAAGAAGCCTCCCTGATGTAGGCTTGGTGGGAGGAGAGCTGGAAGAGAGCACCCAGCATAGAGTCCTAGGCTGGTAGGATAATTCCACACCTGCCAGCTCCTTCTTTTGCTTTTCTTTTGATTGGAATGAGAGGAGACCAGACATCAGCTCTGAAAGTGCAACCAAAACACCCAAGTCAGGTTTTCACTGAGCACTCCTGGGTGGAAAGCCTCTGTCTTCTTCCAAGGAACAAGCATTAGGACAATATGAAATGGCCTCAGGTCGCCCCAGGGGAGGTTTGAGTTTGGATATGAGGAACAATTTCTTCCCCAAAAAGGGCTGTCAAGGCCAGGAACAAGATGCCCAGGGCAGTGGTGGAGTCCCCATCCCTTGAGGGACAGGGTTTAATGGAGACCTGGCAGTGCTGGGTTAGTGCTTGGTGGCAGTGAACTTGAAGGTCTTTTCCAGCCTGAGCAATTCCACGATTCCGTGGCTGTGTCTGCGAGCTCTGTCCCTGCAGGTAGGCACAGGGATGGACACTTGTACGGATTTCATCCCCTCCTGGTGGTATCCTGCCACGACTCACAGGCTCCCCCTCAGCAAATCCCCTGCTCAGCCATCTGCACTGCAGAGATCTGCTGAATGTTTTATTTACCAAGAGCATTAAAACACCCACGCGGATGTCACTGTGGGCTTCTCCGTGAGCACTGCATTTGAAATGTTTAGACTGCCTGGTGCTTGACTCGATGGGGTGGAAATGGCTCATCTCCAGCTGCTCTGTCTGTGGCTTACACTGTACCAGTCACCTCCTGAGCGCTTCAGAGGCACTAGAGAAAGATTGCATGCCAGAGGTGCCTCCCGAGGTGCCAGAACTGTCCCTGCCATTGTACCTATGTGAGGTTCATCTGGGCAGGCTTCTGAGCCAGCTTATCTACACCATGCTTTTGCCCTGGGAGTCTGCAACGGGTGCTCCTTGAGGACACTTCCAGCCTGAGGTATTGTGATTCCCAGTGCCAGGCAAGGTATGGCACAGCTCATCCTGAGTGCCAGCACACAGCACCTACAGGGTGGGCCAGGGATCAGGCCCAGCCAGCATGGGTTTAGGAGGGGCAGTTCCTGCCTGACCAACCTGATCTTTTATGCTCAGGTTCCCCTCCTGGTGAGTGCAAGGCAGGCTGTGGATGGAGTCTGCCTGGTCTGCAGCAAAGCCTTTGACACTGTCTGCCACAAGCAGCTCCTGGCACAGCTGGCAGCTCCTGACTTGGACAGATTCACTCTGATATGGGTCAAGAACTGGCTGGAGGGTCAGGCCCAGAGTGATGGTGAATGGTGCCACATCCAGTTGGCAGCTGGCACCAGTGCTGTGCCCCAGGGATCAGTGCTGGGCACAGTCCTGTTCAATATCTTTATTGATGATCTGGACCAGGGAATTGA
>VWYK01045819.1:0-88054 GCA_013399775.1 Semnornis frantzii | reverse complement strand
GTGCTGGAAGGTGTCCAGAGAAGGGCAGCAAGGCTGGGGAGGGGCCTGGAGCACAGCCCTGTGAGGAGAGGCTGAGGGAGCTGGGGGTGTGCAGCCTGCACAAGAGGAGGCTCAGGGCAGAGCTCATTGCTCTCTGCAGCTCCCTGAAGGGAGGCTGGGGCCAGCTGGGCTTGGGCTCTGCTGCCAGGCAGCCAGGGCCAGCAGGAGGGGACACAGCCTCAAGCTGTGCCAGGGCAGGCTCAGGCTGGATGTTAGGAGGAAGTTGTTGGCAGAGAGAGTGATTGGCATTGGAATGGGCTGCCCAGGGAGGTGGTGGAGTGCCCATCCCTGGGGGTGTTGAAGCCAAGCCTGGCTGGGGCACTGAGTGCCATGGTCTGGTTGGTTGGGTAGGGCTGGGGGCTAGGTTGGGCTGGGGGAGCTTGGAGCTCTCTGCCAGCTTTGTTGATTCTATGGTTCTATCATTCTTTTGAATGGTTTCATAGGATGGCTCTAACTGTTCTCTCCAACCTGGTGGCTTTGTTAGGGGTTGTGATGGACACACAGCCTGATCATCTTGCTTCTGACAAGTGCTGTCAACTGTACCTAACCTAATGAGGCTAGTTCTGGGCTGTAATGATGAATATTGATGAATGTCTTCAAAACTGCGTTAACTGACAGACTAAAATGTCATTTGCAAGGAGGTGCTGGGCCAGGTGGCCCAGCGCTGCTGGCTGTGTGTGTAAGTGTTGGTGCTCATTCTGGTGTTGGTTTTGGCAGGGAGGCCAAGAGGTAGAAGAGCACTTGGGACTCAATATGAGGAGTGACCTTGGGGATGAGGTAGCTTGCACAGGCAGGTCAGGAGGCTGCCATCCATAGGTTTGCTGTCTGCAGTGGCTTTGTCACTGGGTGGGAGCTGTGACTGCCCAGAGGGGCTCCCTGGTGGTGCTGCGCACCCTGTCCCATCCTCTGTGTACCCTGTCCTGCTGTGGCTATCAAATGAACATCTGCAGTTGGTGGCTCTCTGGCAATGAGTGTTCACCCTTGGTCTCTCAGTGGAGTCCAGTGGGTGGTTGCTCCCTGGGCAGCTGGGGAGCAGAGATTTTGCAAGCACTGCTTTGCCTGTTGCTTCTCCTAAAGTATTCCAACCACTGCATGCTGTGTTTCCGTCATTCCCTTAGAGCTACAGAGCTGGGACAACTTCTTACTTCCTCCATGCTTCTCCCAAAATCTGCCTTTGGTTTCTCTCTGCTGCAGACCAAGTCAAAGACCACCCTGGGGCATTGCTCAACATCAGTAGCAGTGCTGTCTGCTTGCCCAGAAAGGTGGCAGATTCCCCATCCCTGAAAACATTTCAACTCAGGTTGGATGAGGCTTTCATCAACCTGCTCCAGCTGCAGGTGTCCCTGCTGACTTCCAGGGGGTTGGACTTGATGACCTTTAAAGGTCCCTCCCCACCCAAACCATTCTATGATTCTATGAAATTAAAACTTCAGAGGACACTGATCCTTGTTCCTTTCTGAAGAGCAGTGGAGTACAGAAATCAGAGTTTGATTTGAGCTGAACATGTGCGGGTATCAGCCTGGCCTTACACTCCTTAATGATGTTTTCTGCTGCTGTGCTTTTGTTGCAGTAGCAGAGATGAAAAGAACATGGCTCTGCAGAGAGAATCCTTCTCTTGTGAAAGCCCATAGTGGTCTGACCTCAGAATTTACTGATTTAGGCACTGCAGCAGTAAAAGCCAGAAGAAATGGTTGCAGAGGTCTGTAAGCTTTGAGTCCATTCTGAATTGGTTCTGATTGTGGAATCCTTGCCCAAGTCAAGTCCACTCTTTCTTCTTACATCATCTGTCTGTGCTCATGAGAAATAAATGTGAAGACAAGCTCTGGATTGTCAGTATCATGCCCAGAATAATCAGGCAGTGTCGTGAATTTCAGAGTAACAAGGACATTAGGGAAGTTTAAGGATGCTGATGTAGATTCCTTTTGTGTGCAAGAGGATGCTGAGAATTCAGTTCCACTGACTGTAGGATACATTGATGGTTTTCCACTAAACCACTG
This sequence comes from Semnornis frantzii, assembly GCA_013399775.1. Lineage (NCBI taxonomy): Eukaryota > Metazoa > Chordata > Aves > Piciformes > Ramphastidae > Semnornis > Semnornis frantzii. Next base: position 86,018 of record VWYK01045819.1, on the reverse strand, counting down.
CATTCCATATTTTCACTCTTCATTGATTAAGACTTGAGTTTTTCAGTTCATAACTCTCATGAGGTCCTGGTTTGGAAGGTGTTCTGTTGCCATCAGGTGAACTATTCAACACAGAATCAGAGAGTGCAGTGGCTTGGAAAGGACCCTCGAAGGTCTTCTTACCCAACACCCCTGCAGTCAGCAGGGACATCCTTAGTGAGGTCAGGTTGCTTGGGGTCCCATCAATGGGACCTTGAATGGCTGCAGGGATGGGGCCTCCATTGCCTCTCCGGGCAACCTGTTCCAGTATTTCACTGCACTCACTGTGAAGAGCTTCCTCCTGGTGTCCCTGTGAGGATATGGTGCAGTAGTGGCCCTGGTGGAGCTGGGTAATGGCTGGACTTGATGGCCCAGTTCCAACCTCCTGCCATAGGCAGGGACACCTCCCACCAGCCCAGGTTGCACAAGGCTTTGAACAGGGAGGGAGCATCCACAGCCTCCCTGGGCAACTTGTGCCAGTGTCTCACCACCCTCACTGGAAGGAATTTCTGTCGAATCTCCAGTCTAAAACTGCCCTCTTCAAGCTTAGATTGATCTGATGTGGCTCACTTGGTCATTGAGCCATCTAGAAATGAAGTGCCTTAGGAATTCTGTTCTTGCTTTCAAAGTAGGGGAGCATCAGTAGCTCAGGCTGTGCTCTGGGGTGGTGGATCTCTGGCTTCTCCACTCAGCATCCGAATGGAGCTCAGGGGCAGCTGCCCGCTGCGGCTCTTGGCGGGACAGAGAAAGGCAAATTCCCTTTGTTCACACAAATCCTTTTGCCCTTCTGAATACCCTGACACTCATCTCCAGCCTCTGCTCAGGGCTGTACCAAGGTTGGCCTTGTTGAAGCTGAAATCCTGTGAAAACCCTCAGAAGAGCTTTGTTCCCTGACAACTTGAAGAACACTTTGTTTGGTGAGGCAAAGTCAGGGGAATTTCCAGCTCTCCTTTTTCAGCTCCCTTAAGTAGTATCACAGAATGACAGAATGGTTTGGGTTAGAAGGCCTCTCTAGAGATCCTCTGCAGTCCAAGCCCCAGATCATCGAGTCCAACATTAACATCTTAAGAATTTAGGATTAGATATTAGGAAGAAACTATGCCCTGTGAAGGTGATGAAGCACTGGAACAGGTTACCCAGAGACATTGTGGAGGCTTCATCTCTGGAAGTGTTCAGAGCCAGGCTGGGTGGGACTTTGAGTGAGCTTGGCTGGTATGAGGTGCCCCTGCCCGTGGCAGGGGGGGTGGAACTGGATGATCTAATGAAACAGTCTTGTTTAACTAATCTTGTTAAAGCACCCTGATCCAGGTGCAGATGGCCCTGCTGACTTCAGGGGGGTTGGACTAGATGAGCTTGAAAGGTCCCCTCCAAAGTGAATTGTAGGATTCTAATGTTAAGGTCCCTTCCAACCCACTCTGTGATTCTGAGAACTCTCCTGTACTCCTTAGCTGCAGTTACATGGCATTGCCAAAAGTTCTGCCTCTGTCTCTTCATAGGACTCAGCACTGGTGAGGCTGCACCTCAAGTACCAGCTTCAGTTCGGGACCCCTGGCTCCAAGGACATGGAGGGGCTGGAGGATGTGCAGGGAAGGGTGATGAAGCTGGCGAAGGGTCTGGAGAGTGGGGCCTGTGAGGAACACCTGAGGGAACTGTGGTTTTTGAGGAGCCTGAGGGGAAACCTCACTGCTCTCTACAACTCCCTGAAAGGAGTTCAGAGTGAGGTGGGGGTTGGTCTCTCCTCCTCGGTATCAGGTGACAGAACAAGAAGAAATGGCCTGAAGTTGTGCCAGGGGAGGTGCAGGTTGGAGATTAGGAACAATTTCTTTGCTGCAAGAGTGGTCAGGCATTGGCACAGGCTGCCCAGGGAGGTGCTGGAGTCACTGTCCCTGGAGCTGTGGCCATGGCACTTTGGGCCGTGGTCTGACGGCCATGGTGCTGTTGGGTTGATGGTGGGGCTCAATGACCTTGGAGGTCTTTTCCAACCCAAACAATTCCATAGACATTCAGTGACTTTTATGAGCAGATGGTACTAGGATGGTTGATTTTTACTCCAATAAACTGTCTCCACACCTTCCATCGTCTCCCATCCTCGTGCAGTTCCAGGTGTTCTGTTGCACTGATCCTCACTTGTGAAGTTTATTCTAGGCATGGCACTGCTGCTTAATTGTTGTTTTCTCTCACACCTTCCTGCTCACATGAAATTATTAGTTTCCTATTCCTGTGCTGCAGTGGCAGAGAGCTCTGCTTTATGGTAGAGAAGTCTGATTTTTAAGTTGTCTATTTGCTGCTGCTGTCATTTTGACGCTTTCCTACCGTGTGATTTCCCCATTTTTTGTATTCCTCAGGTTTGGAATGGTGACTGCTAATGCCAACAAATTGTCACAAACAAAACATAGGGAAGGTTACCCTTGGTTACTGCATTTGTTTGATGGAGATTTGGTTAAGATTTAACTTTAAATGGCTGTTCATGTCCTTAAGTTGTGCCCGTAGTGAGCTGCTGTTCTAGCTAGCAGGGATTCTCTGGTTGGCTCCTGGTCTGGGAGCCTGACATTGTGGCTTGGGCAAGGTGAGCTGGGCCTTGGTTCCCCACCTGACAGAGAGATGTGTGCAGGCTGTCCGTGAGGAAAGCACATCTTGATAGACCTGGAGTACTGAGAGAGGCTTCCCAGAGAGGCTGTGGGCTCTCCTTATGTCTGGACTCGACGATTTTGAGCTTTTTTCCATCCAGGAGATTCTGTGATTCTCTGGAGAGCTTCCAAGCCCAGCTGGCCACTGTGATGCTGGGCAGGGGGGTTGGACTGGATGATCTCCAGAGCTCCCTTCCAGTCTCTGCCATGCTGGGATTATGAGACTGTGACCTCTTTATGGACCAGGGATACTGTGCTGACAAGTGGGTCTGCATCTCCAGGCTAGGAACCTGGATCTCTGTCCCAAGCATAGATAGATAGCTGCCAAATTCCGTGGGGTTCACATGTTAAGCTTTCCTGTGAGAGGCTGCCAGGTTGGACATAAGAAACTTCTTAGCTGAAAGGGCTCTCAAACCTGGACCAGTCTCCCCAGGGAGGTGGTTGAATCCCCATCCCTGGAGGTGTTGGAAAGAGGCAGAGATGTGGTGCTGAGGGTCATGGTTTAGCACCAGCCTTGGTGGAGTTGGAGAATGCTTGGACTCGAGGACCTTAAAGACCTTTTCCAACCAAACCCATTCTGATTGTGTTAAATTATTTGTCAGTGAAAGAAGAGTTTGTCTTAGTGGTTACCTGCAGGCAGATGTCCTACCTGTTGCTGGTAGATGAGTCTCTAATTTGTCTCTCTCTTGGGGACGTCTCTGCAGCTGCTCTAACAAGATCCCATGGCTGAGTCGGCGACACAGACTGACCTCCCTCAGACTGAGAGCTGAACATTGCTGTACCCAGAGCAGAGCTGAGTGCACAGTGAAATTCCTCTTCAGTTTCTCAGGGAGGCAGGGCATCCGTAAGGAAAATCTGCAATAAAATAGATCTTGGGCGGTTTGGGTTTGTTTTTTGCAGCAAGATGAATTACTCAGGCGAAGCTGGAATCCCACGGAGGGGCTGCAGGGAGATTAATAACCTGCTCAGCCTCCTGCATGTCACTTGAAGCCCCCTTGGTAGAATTCCTGTCATGTACAATTAGACAAACATTAATCAATCTGCTCCTGTTTTCCTTAGCAGAAATGACATTCAGCTTGTTTGTTTCTGATTCCATTAACCGGATACAATTTGGGGCTGATACCAAATATAACAGTTTTAGTTACTCTTCAATAAATTAAACAAAGCCAAAACCTCCCAAACAAACCAAAAAAAACCCCACACTGGCCCAGGAATGATCTTCTCCAGTTCTCATCTCTAAATGCACCAATAGAGAGTCACAGAATGGTTCAGGTTGGAAGGGACCTCAGAAATCATCTAGTTCCTGCCGTGGGCAGGGACACCTCCCACCAACCCAGGTTGCTCAAGACCTTCATCCAGCCTGGCCTTGAACACCTCCAGGGAGGGGCCATCCATGACCTCCCTGGGCAACCTGTGCCAGTGTCTCACCACCCTCACTGGAAAAAACTTCTTCATAGCTTACAGTCCCAATCTTCCCTCTTTCAGCTTCAGTCCATTCCCTCTCATCCTGCCAGTACCAACCCTTGTAAAAAGTCCCTCTCCAGTTTTCTTTTAGGCCCCTTTTAGGTACTGGAAGGCTGCTCTAAAGTCTTCCCACACAGCCTGACCTGGAATGGTTCCAGGGATGGGGCATCTCTCACCTTCCTGGGCAGCCTGGGACAGAGTCTCACCACCCTCAGGGGCAAACATTTCTTTTTTCTCCCTCTTTAAGTTCAAACCATCGCCCCTTGTCCTGTCACAACCGTCACTGCTTAAGAGTCTGTCTCCATTTTTTTTCTTGGCCCCTTGAGGTCCTGAGGGGCCACCAGAAGGTCTCCTTGGAGCTTTCTGCAGGCCGAACACCCCCAACTCTCTCAGCCTGGCCTTCCAGCGGAGCCCTTCTGGGGGGCTGCTGCTGTGTTCAGCACTGTCTTCAGCACTGCTGTGGCCTCCTCTGGCTCCTCTCCCACAGGTCTATGTCTGTGCTGTGCTGAGCACTCCAGAGCTGCCCCAGCACTGCAGGGGGAGCTCAGCAGAGCAGAGAGGCAGAATCCCCTCCCTCTGCCATATTCTTTGTGCTGTTTTCTTTCATATTCTCTCCGGTTCATGGAGTGAGGTGTCTGAGCTGGACACAGTCCTGCAGCTATGTCACCAGCTGTGTCAGGGCAAAGCTTACCCTTCTGGGCACAGGCTGGTCTTGCTGCTCGTGCTTGGTCCCATGGTGCATACTGCCCTGCACTGTGTTCATGTCTATTGATGACTTTGGCATGCAGCCTGACCTACCTTCTCTGTCACCTGTCATGTTGAGTCCTCTGTTGTAGAAGTGGCTGTACTCTAGAGGTGGCAGGGATGAAGAACATGAGGAAGCTCAGGTTCCCCTCACTCAAAACAAGGTAGTTCTCACACCAGCTGCTTCCCAGGAGATGTCTGTGACAACTGGGGCACTTCTCTGTCTCAGCAGGTAGGTTGGCTCTTTGCAGCATGCAGCCATTGGTTAGGAGATGAGGAGGCAGAGGCTTGATATTAGGATCCAACACATCTCCAAGTGGACCTTTACCTTCTGAGCAGCAGGGGCTGAGCTGTGCTACTAATGAAGCATTTATTCAGCAGTCAGAGCAGTGTCATTTATCAGCCATGAACTGCCTCATTTAGGGGACCAGATCCATCTCTCAGTTTTCTCCTGGCGTGTTAGTGGCTTTCAGAACAGAAACAGTTTAATGTCTGCCCTGCTCTGTGGGGAGAAGGAGCAGTATCTTGCATGCTGCAGCAGTAATCTTTATTTCAGCCAACCAGTCTTCCAGCCGTGGAGTGTGAGGTTGGAAGGGTATGGGAACGTCTCTGTGGTCACACATTGACCTTAGGGGAGGTCACAGAATCACAGGGTTGTTATGGCTGGAAAAGCCTCCCAAGATCATTGAGTCCAACCATCAACCCAACGCCACCATGGCCATTAACCCATGTCCCAGCACGCCATGGCCACACCTTTCTTGAACATCTCCAGGGCTGGTGACTCTCCCACCATCCTGGGCAGCCTGTTCCAGGCCTTGACAACCTTGCAGTGAAGGACTTTCTTTCAAGATCCAACCTAAACCTCCCCTGGGACAACTTGGGGCCATTTCCTCTGTTCTGTCACTTATTCTTTGGGAGAAGAGGCAGATTCCCACCTGGCTCCAGCCTCCTTTCAGGGAGCTATAGAGAGCCAGAAGGTCTCCCCTCAGCCTCCTTTTCTCCAGGATGAGCAACCCAGATTCCCTCAGCTGCTGCTCACCAGACCTATTCTCCAGATCCTTCAACTTTGCTGCTCTTCTCTAGACACTCTCCAGCCCCTCTGTGCCCTTCTTGGAGTGAGGGACCCCAGTATTTGAGGTGTGGACTCACCAGTACTGAGTACAGGGGGCAACTACCCCCCTGGTCGTGCTGGCCGCACTATTGCTGATCCAAGCCAGGATGCTGGTGGCCTTCTTGGCCACCTGGGCATACACTGGCTCGTGTTCAGCCACTGACAACCAACATACCCAGAACCTTTTCCACTGGGAAACTTTCCAGCCACTCTGCCCCAGCCTGAAGCTTTCATGGGGTTGTTGTGGCCCAAGGTTAAGCACCACTTTGTGCTTCCAGCGGTGAGATCCCAACAAGCCACACATCAAGAGCTATAGGATGAGCAGAGAGGGATGTTTCTCTTGTGCTGAATCTGTGTAGCTGGATTCCTGGGATATCTATTGGCCATCAGTTGTGCCAAGACTGGTGACAGTTCTGCAGTGGCATCTTGTCCTTCAGTCACTGTGTGAGTAACAGAGACGCCAAAAATGCAGAAGCTGCTGAGTTGCCTTTAGGCTCTGTCGGAGGTCTGCAGCCCTTTCCTTTGAGCCACAGAACTATTTCTGTTGGTAAAGACATTGAAGATGCAACCATTCCCTTAACTCTACAGGAAGGCACAAAGCTCATCTGAGTGAAGGAGGGAGAGGAGGATCTGTTCTTCTCACTCCAAACAGAAAAGCAGAACATTCTTGTCCTGCAGGGAGTCACTTCAGTCCACGAGGTGGGAAACTGAGCTCAGCCTGACCCTACCTGCTGGATTTGTAATGTCAGTGTCACTCCAAGTCCTGGTTGTTAACAGGGTGGGCTTCTGTGGAAGGAAGAGAAACTGGTCTCAGCTCCACAAAGACCAGCAGGTCCCTCTCGAGCTGGCTGTGTTCCTGGGCAAAAGGTTTGCTTCTATATTGCCCCAAGTATGTGTCAGTGCCAGTTCCTGGTTGGTGAGGACCAGGTTCACTGCTGACTGTGGCCATAGGTGGAGGTCAGCTGTGAAAACCTCAGCAGCTCCTTCCGGGACCTGAAAAGAGCCTACAGGAAAACCAGAGAGGGACTTTTGATAAGGGCCTGTGGTGATAGGTTGAGGGGCAATGATTTTAAACTAGAGCAGGATAGATGGAGATTGGACATCAGGAGGTCTTTTCCAGGTGAAACAATTCTATGATGCTGTGAAAAGTGTTCCACCTCCATGTTCAGTTTGCTGCAGGAAACATGAAGTTAGAGTTTGGTAACTCTTAGGTTTAATGATTCCTTTTCCTCAGGCAGAGTTCAGAGATACACAAATTGCACTGTGTTGGAAGGGACCCTCAAAGGTCCAAACACCCTGCAGGGAGCAGGGACACCTCCAGTTGTATCAGGCTGTCACCTCCAGCTAGACCAGGCTGCCATGCTCTTGTCAGTGCATGGCACAAGCACTCCTTAGTTTATATAAGTGTAAAAATGAACAAAGGAAATAAGGAATGGTATAAAATTATAGATTTAGAGAATAAAAAAGTCCATAAACTTCTCAGGAAAGCAATGTCAACTTTAGAGTAGAACCAGAGAGGTAATTCTTTTTTCCATTTATCTTTTGAGGTGGTTATGTGTGGAATTCAAGTGGCAACCTGGAAACTGGAATGGCACAGAGGTTTTCTGCAGTCAAACCACCCAGGAATCATAAGCAGCGGAGAATTGAGCAATGTATCTTACACTCAACAGCCCAGTTCCTCTTCGCCCAAGGCCCTCAGGCCACATCTATATTTCTGTCTCTAGTTGCCTACAGGATTTTGATTCCTGAGCTGTTTTGGTGTTGTGGATATGTTTGTGAGGAGTGCAGCACTTGAAGAGGCTGTGCTGACAAATGGTTCTCAGCTTTGGTTCCGCTGGGTAAATCCCAGAGCAGTGCAGTCTTTGGGGCACTCTGTGCTCTGCCTTTTGGGCAGTTGTGGCACAGAACAGGATCATCAAGGCTGGGAGAGACCTTTGAGATCATGGAGTCCAAACATTACCCCAGCACTGCCAGATCACTGCTACACCATGTCCCCCAGCACCACATCTCCATGGCTTTCCAGTCCCTCCAGGGATGGGGACTCCACCACTGCCCTGGGCTTGATAATCCATTTGAGGAAGAAATTGTTCCTCATGCCAACCTAAACTTCCCCTGGCACAACTTAAGGCCATTTCCTCTCGTCTACCACTTGTTTGTTGGGAGAAGAGACTGACCCCCAGCTGGCTCCGGCCTCCTTTTGAGGAGTCGTAGAGAGCCAGAAGGTCTCCTTTCAGCCTCCTCCAGGCTGAACAGGTCCCACAGCCACTGCTGACAAGACCTGTGCCCTAGACCGCCAGCTCCACAGCCTCTTTCTGCACTTGCTCAATGTCGTCCTCCGAGCGGCAGCCCCCAAAGCGAGCGCAGTGCTTCCGTGTGGCCTCGGCAGTGCCAGCCCGGGAGGACAATCTTTCCCCTGGGCCTTCCTCTGACACCGTTCCACCTCGTGCAGGTGGATATGCAGTGACTCCCTGGGCTGTGGGAAAGGATTTCACTCCTGGCTGCAAGAGTCCTGTAGCTAAGCTCTGATGTCAGGAGCTTTATGTAGTGCTCTGTGTAGCATTTGGCTAGAAGTTGGTGTCACAGCTGTGCTTCCTGCTTGAACCTGAGTGCAGCACCCATAAGGCATGTGTGGGTGGTGGCACTGATGGGGCTTCTACCTTTGTGGCCAAACAGAAGCCTTTGGGGAGACCTTACACTGGGCTTCCTGTGCCTGAAGGGGGCTACAAGAAAGGTGGAGAGGGACTTCTTATGAGGGTTTGTAATGAGGGGGGATGGATTGAAACTGGAAGAGGGAATATTTAGACTGAAGATAAGGAAGAAATTCTTGACAGTGAGGGTGGTGAGACACTGGCACAGTTAGATTGTGGATGCCAGCTCCATGGAGGTGTTCAAGTCCAGGTTGGATGAGGCCTTGAGCAGCCTGGGCTAGCAGAAGGTGTCCCAGCCCATGGTGGGTGGGTTGGAACTGGGTGATCTCTGAGGTCCCTTCCAACCCCACCCGTTCTGTGAGTCCGTGAGATGTTTGCAGCCCCCTCTGACAGCAGCACATGGGTGCTTGTTCAAGGTTTTGAAGTCTCCTAAATGAATAAATGTCACCTCTTGATTGTTTCATTCCTGTCACTTCAGGATTTTCTCTGAACCCTGGTGTGGAGCTCAATCAAAATCTCCCAACTCCTTTTCAATGGCAGTCCCAATTCCTAGCCTCATTCAGTGGGTTTATTGTTTTGGTTGGTGTGAAGCCTCCCTGCTCTCATAACTGAGAGAAGCTCATTTTGATTGTGCCCTCTTGCTAAAAAAGCCAGTTGTGGTTTAACATCGTGCTGCCTAAAAATAGCCAGACCTTGGGCCTAATCACTGAGTCTTCCTCTCCCTGGAGTTGTGTTGGGTGGAGGTTGGAAGGGTTTGTTTCCAAGGAAACAAAGGCTCTGCACTTGGCTTGCAGCAAACATTTCCTGTGTGAAGATGCCATAAGCAGGCTCCTGGGAGAGAGGAGGGTGGGGAAGCAGTGGTGCTGTGTGCGGAGCCTTCCTGGAGCAGCTGGGCCTGTGCTTGCCCGAGGCCGGGACTGTGTCTCAGCCCACTCTCTGGGGGCTGAGGAAGTGTCAGCATCTGAGCCGTGGTGGCCCTGGCTTTGTCAGCCCTGCCAGCCAGGGTTACTCTTGTGCAGGTGGCAGAAGTGCTCTTCAAAGAGTGGCCCAGGTTGGGAGGGACCTTGGAGATCATCTCATGACTCTGTGAGTCATGGAAGTGTGGACTTGTTTGGGTGGAAGAGACCTCTCAGATTACCAAGGTCCAGCCCTTAGCCGAGCACTGCCAGGTCACTGCTAAACCATGGCCCTCAGCACCACATTTACACAGCTTTGGAACCCTTCCAGAGAGGGCAACTCCACCACTGCCCTGGGCAGCTTCTTGCAGGCCTTGACAGCCCTCAAGGGGAAGAAATTGTTCCTCATGTCCAACCTAAACCTCTCCTTGTGCAACTTGAGGCCATTTCCTCTTGTTCTGTCATTTGTTCCTTGGGAAAAGAGAGCAACCCCCACCTGGCTTCAGCCTCCTTTCAGGGAGCTGTAGAGAGCCAGAAGGTCTCCCCTCAGCTTCCTCTTCTACAGGCTGAACAGCTCCAGTCCCATCAGCTGGACATGGCACCCTGAGACATGGTTTGAGGGTTGGACTCCATGATCTTAGAGGTCTTTTCCAACTAAAAAAATTCTGTGATCCTGAGATGCCAAAGTCCAAAAGGTTTGGTGGTTTGCTTTTTTCATGTGGAGGTTGAGGTTTTTTCCCCCCAAACCTGGGAACACTTAGGAAGAGAGTGGCTTCTCTCTGTTCCTGAGAGGGTGACATTTAGAGGGTAGGGAACGTAAGTGGCAAGGCCTAACAGTTAAATATACACAGTGACGGTGCCAGGCTGCAGCGGGGACTATTCTGAGATGCATGAGTAAGTGTCTTGAAGGACTTCAGCTTCTCCATGAAATCTGCTCTGGGAACAGTATTTTTTCACCATTTACTACAGGCCATCCCAAAAACCTGGCAAGAGCAGTGCATAGGAAGTGTTGGTGAGGATGGGGCAGCTCTGCTGAGGAAGGCTGTGGTGGGATTGCTGTAAGGATGCCTTCCCACAGGACAAGGGGAATGGCTTTAAGCTGAGGGAGAGCAGGGTTAGACTGGATCTTAGGAAGCAGTTCTTCAGCACGAGGGTGGTGAGACTCTGGAATGGGTTGCCCAGGGTGGCTGTGGATGCCTTCTCTCTGGGGGTGTCTCTGCCCATCAGAGGGAGGTTGGAGGATAATCTAAGGTCCCTTACAAGCTAAGCTGTTCTACAATGACTTTGTACAGGACAGGACAGTCCTTCTTACCAGGGCCTGGACTGGACAGGACTTAAATGCCTCATTTTAGCTCTGGTATCCTTAGAAACTATTAATTGGTTCATAGAATGGCTTAGATTGGAAGGGACTTTAAGGATCATCTAGTTCCAACCCCTCATCATGGGCAGGGCCACTTTCCACTAGACCAAGATGCTCAAGGCCTTATCCAACCTGGCTTTTAGCACCTCCAAAGAGAGGGCATCCACATCTTTCCTGGGCAAACTGTGTCCTTCTGCTTCTAATGTTGGACTCCATGGTCAAGTCTTTGACCAAGAAAGTGCTAAGTAGATAATCTGCAAAGATTTGGAAGCTTTTCCTCATGTGGTTCACTTGGGATCACCATGGCCATGGCCAATGATAGTTGTAAAATACTTGATTGCAAGTGAGGGAGCAGATGAAGAATCTCAGGACAGGAAAGAAAACAACCTGTTGGAGAATGTCCAGAGGGGACCTGAAAATTATCAGGGGTCTGGAACTCCCCTGCTGTGAGGCCAGGTTGAGAGCGTTTGGGTTATTCAGCCTGCAGTAAAGAAGGCTCCAGGGAGACTTTCTGGTGGCCTGTCAGGACTTCAGTGGGCTGGAGACAGAGCAGGGCCTGTTGTGTCGGGGCAGAGGCTGATGGTTTGAACTCAAAGAGGGAGGTTGGTGTCAGCGGTTAGGAAGAGAATATTCCTTGTGAAGGTGGTGAAGCCCTGTCCCAGCCTGCCCAGGGAGGTGGTAGGTGCTTCATTCCTCAAACCAGTTCAGGGCGTGCTCTGAGCAACCTGCTCTAGTTGCAGCTGCCCCTGCTGACTGCAGAGGGGTGGGACTGGGTGACCTTGAAAGGTCCCTTCTGACCCAAACCAGCTGCTGCATTCGCGCTTGGAGCAGATGCCCTGAGGGCTGTCTCCAAGGTGAAGCTGTCTGACACGACAAAGGGCTCTAATTCCTTGTGCCTCTTGTGTCATCCTCTTTAAGGAGACTAATAATTAGAGATGAGGCATCTCAAAGTCACTAGGTGGTATTGTATCGAGTATTGTGAGGCTTCCCAAGCTCTCCAAGCTGTGCCTCTGGCTCCTTCTCCATTAGTGGAGCCATCTGGAAATGCAGATGCTCAACGAGTACCTGATGCTGGTGCATTCTTCCATCTTGCCACCCCCTGCTGCAGACCTGAGAGAAAATCAGAGCCCCACACCAGGCTGGATGTCTTCTTCAGCCTTCTTCTGTGCAGCCTGTTCTAGGTGACCCTGCTTTAGCAGGTGAGTTGGACTGGATGATCTCCAGAGGACACTTCCAACAGCTGTAGTGCTGGGATTCTGGATGAGTAACAAACCCTCCTGAGCACAGGCCTCGGCTCCAATGTGGCTGTAGCATTGCCAGGCTGGAGCAGCTCAGCATGGACTCAGGTTTCAGTACCTATGTCAGTGGTGGGAGTTTTAGAGTGGAGAAGGATGAGGTCCAGGGTGATGGGTGGAGAGCACTCAGGAAGGAGCTTTGTTGGCTTCCGTGGAGCTCACCTACAGCATTGCTTTATAGGTGAAACACACAGAGCCACAGAAGCACAGAATGCCAGGTTGGAAGGGACCCCGAGGACAGGTCCAACATTTCTAGGTGATGGTGTAGTTGAAATGAGCTGGCCCAGCACCCTAGCAAGCTGAGTCCTGAAACTCTCCAACTGCTTCCTTGGGAGATGAGCCTGTATCCTGGGCTGCATCAAGAGGAGTGTGGCCAGCAGTCAAGAGAACTAATTCTGCCCCTTTACTCTGTTCTTGTGAGCCCCCACCCAAAATACTGTGCCCAGTTCTGGTGTCCCCAGCATAAGAAAGACACAGAGCTGTTGGAGCAAGTCCAGAGGAGGGCCACAAGAATGATCCAAGGGCTGGGATACCTCTGCTGTGAGAGAGCTGAGGCCATTCAGCCTGGAGAAGAGAAGGCTCCAGAGGGACCTCAGAGCTGCCTTCCAATACCTGAAGGGATCCTGCAGGAAGGCTGCAGAAGGACTTTTCATAAGGGTGTATAGAGACAGGGTAAGGGGGAATGGTTTTCAGCTGAGGGAGAGTAAGGTTACACTGGATCTTAGGAAGAAGTTCTTCAGTATGAGATGGTGAGACTCTGGAACAGGTTGCCCAGAGTAGTTGTGGATGCCTTCTCCTTGGAGATGTTTAAGGCCAGACTGGATGAGGCCTTGATCAGCTGAATCTAGTTGAGAGGCACCCATACCCATGGTGGGGAGGTTGGAGTAGATGATCTCTGGGGGCCTTTCCAACCTGAGCCATTCCACAATTCCAATGTCCAACGTGGTGAAAAATTTTCTTCTGGATTCCAGCAGCAGCCTCCCCAGCAGTAACTTGTCCCCAGCACCCCTTGTCTTTTCCATGAGGCTTCTTCTGAAAAGGGAGTCTCCATCCTCTGGCAGCCACCCTTCATGTGCTGGTACATGGTAAGAAGGTCTCCATCATCTGGCAGCCACCCTTCATTTGCTGGTACATGGTAAGAAGGTCTGCCCTGAGCCTGCTGTTCTCCAGGCTGCACAAAGCCAACCCTCCTAGCCTCTCCCCATGCCAGAGGTCTGTCAGGCCTCTGCTCTTAGTTGCCTCTTTAACACAGGTCCTAATATTGTGGCTTATAACCCTGGACACTTTGTTCTTCTTTTTTACTTTGTGACTGCAGCCACCTTAAGCTGTGGCTGTGGAGAAGGTTGTCTCTCTCTCCTCGAGTGGAGAAGAGGTATTTTTACCCCTGGCGTTCTGTGTGAGGAGCAGCAGCTGATGGTTTGGGAGTGCAGTGCTTAAGGAGCGATTTCCTGACAGGAGATGGGGGAAAGCAGCAGTTTCCTCAGGCACTCAGACTGCTCTTTCTGCTCTCTCTGGTGTAATGTTAACTCCTGTCATGCTCCCCATTTCCTCTGAGTGCAAATTCATCTGCATAAAACACTGTACAATACTTTTGGTTGCAGCTGATTTTGTGACAGGGAGGAAGCTGCAGAAAGGCAGGAGATGGAGTCACAGGATCCTCTTGGTTGGGAAAGACCTTCAAGATCATCCAATCCAATTGTTCTCTAACTCTAAACCATGTCCCTCAACACCACAACTCTGCCTCTTTTAAACCCCTCCAGGGATGGGGATTCAACCCTGGAGAGTCTGTTCTAGTGCTTGAGAACCCTTTTAGGGGAGCAGTTTCTCCTAATATCCAAATATTTCTTTCACTATCATAGAACCACAGACTGATTTGAGTTGTGAGGGACCTGTAAAAGTTATCCAGTCCAACCCCTTGCAGTCAGCAGGGACAGCTGCAGCTGGGGCAGGTTGCTCAGAGCCCCAGACAACCTGACCTGCAATGGTTCCTGATCTCTGGGCAGCCTGGGCCAGGCTCTCAGCCCCCTCAGTGCCAAACATCTCTTCCTTCTCTGCAGTCTGAATCTCCCTCTTTTAGTTTCAAACCATCGCCCCTTGTCCTGCCACAGCAGGCCCTGCCCAGAAGTCTGCCCTCATCTTCTTGGCCCCTTTTAAGCACTGAAAAGCCACAAGAAGGTCTCTCCAGAGAAGCTGGCATCGAGAGGAAGTACATTTCACCTTGAGCAGAAGGCCTGAGTTTGCAGTTGTTCCTGTTTCTGTCAGATAAGTGATGCTTGGTTGTGCTTTAGTCCCTTCACACACTGTGTGGGAGCTCAGATCCCCTCCAGCACCTCTTCCACGAATGGGTTTGTGAAAGCTTTAGAGCTTGGAAGTAGCCAAAGTGGAAGAGAGAATCAAAGCTCCCTAAAGACTCAATAAAATTGTAGATCAAAACATGGTGCAGGTGGAAACCTGCTCAGAGCACGCACAGCTGGGTGCAGCCTGTTCCCAGCTGGGAGGTTCTGGTGTGCTAGCGCCAAAAAGGTACATTCTGAGGATGTCATCGGATGTGCTGTTGACATAGAATAGAGGAAAGCTCTCCCACTAATGCACTGCAATCTCGGGCAGTGCTCAGGCCCCTCGGAGATGGTTCTGAAGGCAGCAGCACTGGGCAGGCCCCAGGCAGCTGCTGCTGGTGATTCACTGTGCTCTGCTTTGTTGGAGGCTTTTCAGAACCACTCACCCAGCAGGTCGAGCGCTGCCGAGCTCCTTTCCCTGCCTTCCCCCCTTTTCTCTCTTTGTGGTACAGACTCTGTCTGACTCTCTCCATCTTACCCTCACCAGTCTGCCACACCAGTGACTCCCTGGGCTGCAGTGCCTCATGGAATCAGTAAGGTTGGAAAAGGTCTCCAAGATCATCGAGTTCAATGTTTAACCCAACAGTGCCAGCTCACCGCTAAACCATGGTCCTCAGCACCACATCTCCATGGCTTTGCAGTCCCTCCAGGACTGGGGACTCCAGCACTGCCCTGAGCAGCCTGGGCCAGGCCTTGACAGCCTGTTGGGTCTCACTCTCTGGTTTCACCAGCTGAGAGCAAAAACAGCACAAGAGATATGGGGGGAGGAAGCTGCCGATGTGAGAGAGGACGGTTGGCACAGCTGCCCCGTGTGGGAGTCAGGTGAGATAAGAGGTAGCCGTGTGGACTGGAAGGCTGTTCTCATCAGGGTGAGAAAGTCTGAGAAGCAGTGGCCTGTAACCAAGGAGAGAATGAATAAGGTGTGGCCAGACAGTTCTAGTCCTGTGTAAGCCAGTGCTGCTGGCTGCAATAAAGGGGCGAGCTTGGGTGTATCATATTGGCATCGACGGTCGTCTCGCGGCATCCTTCACCCCACTCCTGGCGAGCCCCGGGTGTGCCTGCAGCTCTGCATCACCTGGTCACCCCAGCATCTCACGACCCCAACCTCTGGTCACCCCAACATCTCACAACCCCACCCTCTGGTGACCCCAACATCTCACGACCCCAACATCTGGTGACCCCAATCTCTGGTGACCCCAACATCTCACGACCCCAACATCTGGTGACCCCAATCTCTGGTGACCCCAACATCTCACGACCCCAACATCTGGTGACCCCAATCTCTGGTGACCCCAACATCTCACGACCCCAACATCTGGTGACCCCAATCTCTGCTGACCCCAAAGTTCACGATATGCAACAACAACCCTTTTGGGAAAAAATTGCTCCTTGTGTCCAACCTAGACCTCCCCTGGGGCAACCTGAGGCCATTTCCTCTTGTTCTATCACTTGTTCCTTGAGAGAATAGCTCAACCCCACCTGGCTCCAGCTTCCTTTCACAAAGTTATGGAGAGTCCTCAGCCTGCCTTTCTCCAGGCTGCACATCCCCAGCTCCCTCAGCTGCTGCTCCCCAACCCTGCTCTCCAGAGCCTTCCCCAGCTTTGTTGCCCTTCTCTGGACTTGCTACAGCACCTCAGTGTCCTTCTAGATTGAGAGGCCTCAAACTGCACCCAGGATACAAGGTGTGGCATCACCAGTGCCCAGTACAGGTGGACAATCACTTCTGTGCTCCTGATCCAAGCCAGGATGATGGTGGCCTTCTTGGCTACCTGTGCACACACTGGTTCATCTTGAGCCACTGTCAGTGAGCACTCCCAGGTCCTTTTCTGCTGGGGAGTTCCCAGCCGCTCTGCTCCAAGCCTGGCACCTTCATGGGGTTGTTGCGATCCAGGTGCAGAACCCTGCACTTGGTCTTGTTGAACCTGCTGGCCTTGGTCCATTGATCCAGCCTGTCCTGGTCCCTCTGTAGAACCTTCCTGCCCTCCAACAGGTGAACACTTGTTGCTGCAGTGCAGTAGGTGATGCCTGCACATCACTCTGCACCCAGTGTGCATTTCTCCATCTGTGGGCAGAGAGGGTTGGGGGTTTCTCCGAGGGAAAAGGCTGTGCTGTGTTCTGAAGGCAATCAGCATCTCTTGAATTTAGCCCCCTTTGTATGAACAGTTTGCTTCCAAACACCTCCTCTTCCACCTTCAGTTAGTTGGCTTGGATGCCACCCGTTGGAAAATCCTGTTTTATTTACAGGAAGAGGGGAGGGAAGATGTTGTGGGAAAGCTGGAGGTGATGTGTCTGCTAGGAAAGGATGAGTCAGCCTGCAGGGACCTTCAGGTTTGCATTTCTGGAGCAGACCTGAGGGTATATTGATAGCAGTGCTCCAGAAACTGCAGTTTCCTGCTGCCAAGTGACTTTTGGTGGTACCGTTTTTGGAACACATTAAAAGTGCTTGTGCCATCTCCTGCCTGGATTTACCCAGAGCTCTGTAGAAGGAGCTCAACAGCAGTGTAAGGCAGTGTGAGGGACCCACCATTAAGCATCTCTGGAACACTCATAACCCAGGTGTAGGGACTGCAGCAGCTGCAGAGCAGGGGAAGAACCAGCCCTGAGCACTTGAGTTGGTAATCACAGAGTCATCTGTACTGGCAGGAGGTTCCAGTGAGCCTGTCCCTGCTGAACACCTACCTCTGACCATGCTTGGTACTCTTCTGCATGAGGCTTCTCTTAACCACGAGAGGTCTTTGGCTTGTGCATTGTGCAGAGGAGCCTGTGGGAGATCGTTTTGTGGCACAACCAAGTTACCTGCAGGTTTGAAGTCAGCTTACAGCAGGTGTAGCTTTACTGTCCAGTGAGTAGAATTCCAGACCTCAAGAGAAAATAGCATCATAGAACCATGTAATTGTGCTGGTTGGAAAACAGCTTCAAGGTCACTGAGTCCACCCATTAACCCATGCCAGCCAGGTCACCACTAAGCCATGTCCCTCAGCACCACATCTCCATCTCCTAGGCCTTCAGTCGTTCTAGGAGTGGGGATTCCACCACGGCTCTGCCGAGCCTGCTCAGGGCTTGACAACCCTTTGGAGGAAGAAATTGTTCCTCATGCCCAACCTAAACCTCCTCTGGTGCAACTTGAGGCCATTTCTTCTTGTCTTAACACTTATTCTTTGGGAGAAAAGACCAACCCCAGCTGGCTCCAACCTCCTTTTAGGGAGTTGTAGAGAGCTGTGAGGTCTCCTCTCAGCCTCCTCTTCTCCAGGCTGGACACCCCCAGCTCCCTCAGCCATTTCTGAGTGGGTTTCATGCTTTTGGAGTAGAAGGATGTTTGTGTGTTATCCTGAGCTTTCCACTGGTAATCACAGAATGCAGCAGGTTGGAGGGGACCCTCTGAGGTCATCTTGTCCAACCTCCCTGCAAGTCAGCAGGGACACCTCCAACTAGGTTAGATTGCTCAGGGGCACATCAAGTTTGACCTCGAATGTCTCCAGGGTTGGGGCCTCAGCCCCTTCTCTGGGCAACCTGTTCCAGTACTTTACCATTCATTGCAAAGAGCTTCCTCCTGATGTCCAACCTAAATCTGCCCAACTCCAGCTTCAAGCCATTCCCCCTCATCCTGTCACCACAGGCTCTTCTAAACAGTCCCTCCCCAGCCTGCCCGCAGGTCCCCTTCAGATAGTGAAATGCTGCTCTAAGGTCTTGGCTGAACAACTCCAACTCTCAGCCTGTCACCACAGGGGAGGTGCTCCAGCCCTCAGATCATCTTCATGGCTCCCCTCTGGACCCACTCTAGCAGGTCCATGTCCATCTTGTGTAGAGGGCCCCAAACCTGGGCACAGCACTCCAGGTGAGATCTCACCAGAGCAGAGGGGCACAATCAGCTCTCTAAACCTGCTGGCCACACTGCTTTTGATGCAGCCCAGGATGCCATTGCCTTTAGAATCATAGAATGGTTTAGGTTGGAAGGGACCATCCAGTTCCACCTCCCTGCCAGAGGCAGGGACACCTCACGCTAGCACAGGTTACTCAAAACCTCATCCAGCCTGGCCTTGAACACCTCCAGGCCGGGAGCAGCCACAACCTCTCTGGGCCACCTGTGCCAGTGTCTCACCACCCTCACTGTGAAGAGCTTCCTCCTAACATCCAGTTTCAATCTCCCCTCTTCTCTGGGTTGCAAATGCACATTGCTGGCTCATGTCCAGCTTCTCATCCACCAGCACCCCCAAATCCTTTTCTGCAGGGCTGCTTTTGATCTTATCAGCCCTCGGCCTGGATTAACATTGTAGAATTGCCCCAACCCAGATGCAGGACCTAACAGCTAGGAGGAAGAAAAACTCATCTAAACATATTTCATGTTGTATTTATTTATCTGGGGTGAAGACCTCAGTATCCTTCTGCATCATCTTTGGTCTGGAAAGAACATCCACTGCCCAGGTCTGTGCAAATGTGCTGTGCCTCTGCTTTGTCTCAACAGTCCCAAACCATCAGCTGACTTAGTATTTTTTTCAGGCTGCTCTATCTGTGCCTTTTAAAGACAGAGAACATTCCTGAGCCTTCACAGAGACCTTCTGTTGATTGAAGGGATAAAGGTAGTGAAGCACTGAAGGGTCTGGAGTGTTTCAAGGCAGCACCATAACAGGCTGGCTGCGCAAGAGCTGCATTATGTAACTTGTAAAAGATGTGGAAAAAAGCTGCCTTTCTGGCAAATGGATTTGAAGTCTGAGCAATCTGTCACAAAAGAGTTGAAGCTTTCCTTCTGGAGCCGATATTGGGGCTGCCAGGGTGGGTCAGGGGACCAGGACTCATCACAGGGGCTTGTGACAGGACACACAGCAGCGGTTTGAAACTACAGCAGGGGAGATTTGCATTGAACATTAGCAGGAAACTATTTACTGCAGAGGTGGTGAGACTGGAACAGGCTGCCCAGGGAAGCCATGGGTGCCTCATCCCTGGAAGTGTGTGAGAGCAGGCTGGATGAGGCTTTGAGCAACCTGGTATGATGGGAGGTGTCCCTGCTGTGGTAGGGGGCTTGGAGCTGGCTGAGCTTTAAGGTCCTTTCCAGCCCAAAGCATTCTGTGGTTCTGTGATTAGCAGGACTTGCAATGCCACTGCCATAGCATATTAAATATGTAGCTGTGGCACCCAGTGGTGCAAGCAACCCAAAACTGGCTGAATGACCAGGCCCAAAGATTGATGGGGAGTGGCCCAGTTGGCTGCTGGTCACTAGTGGTGTTCCCCGGGGCTCAGTACTGGGGCCAAGTCTCTGATGTCTTTGTCAGTGATCTGGATGAGGGGATTGAGGCACCCTTGGTCAGCTTGCAGGTGACGGTAAGTTGGGTAGAAGTATTGAGCTGCTGAAGGGTAGAGAGGCTCTACAGAGGGACCTGGCCAGGCTGGATCCATGTCCCAAGGCAAATGTGGGGAGATTCAACAAGGGCAAGTGCTGGGTGCTGTACTTGGGTCACAACCACCCCAGGGATGCTCCAAGCTTGGGGCAGAGGGGCTGAAATTGCCCAGCAGAGAAACACCTGGAGGTCTCTTCCTTCAAGGAACAAGAGGAAATGGCCTCAGATTGCATCAGAAGAGGTTTAGGCTGAACATGAGGAACAATTTCTTCCCCTAGAGAGCTGTCAAGCCCTGGCCCAGGCTGCCCAGGGAGGTGGTGGAGTCCCTATCCCTGGAGAGATTGAAAAGCAGTGTAGATGTGGTGCTGAGGGCCATGGCTCAGTGCTGGACTAGCAGTGCTGGGTGACTGGTTGGACTCCATGCTCTTAAGAGCCTCTTTCAAACAAAAGAATTCAATGGTGCTGTGATTCTATGACAAAGATCAAAATGAACAATGTGGTGATTTTTTGAAGTGAGTAGGAGTAGGAGGCAGGGCACCTGATGGTGCTTAAACTCAGAAGTGAGGTAAAGTGGGTTCTGATATGGCCTTGAGAGTTATATTCATTTGTGTCATGTTGATGCTGCAATTGCTACTCTTGCACTTGGGTCTTTAGCAGAGGGTAATTATTCAACTGTCTGAGAAGCCGTAGGAGAAAAAAACAGGAGAATAAGTTATTATCCTTCCTACCCAACCACCATTTGATTACTGCCATGTGCCCTGCAATTATCCACATCGAGTTCAGGATGGGAGCAGGGAAAGAAGATGCAGAACCTCAGTGAGGTTGGCTAGAGAAGAAGCCATAACTCACAGCAATGTGTGTTACCAAGTGTGCACTGCCTTGGCCCTGGCTGTTTCTCCAGGAAGCCTGAGAACCCTGCTGGAGGCCATCGTGGGGATCTGAGCAGTGCTCAGCAAGAGCTGAAGGGTGGGGGGCAAGAGGATGGGGCCAGACTCTTCTCAGTGCTGCCTGGTGACAGGACCAGGGCCAGTGGGCACAAACTGGAACCCAAGAGGTTCCTTCTGAACAGGAGGAGAAACTTGTTTGTTGTGAGGGTGCTGGAGGCCTGGAGCAGGCTGCCCAGAGAGGCTGTGGAGTCTCCTTTTCTGGAGAGCTTCCAAACCCAGCTGGGCACTGTGCTGCTGGGCAAGCTGCCGTGGGTGCCCTGCTTGAGCAGGGAGGGTTGGACGGGGTGAGGTCCCCTGCCACTCCCCAGCACACTGGGGTTCTGTGGCTGACTTTCCATTCGAGAAGGACAGGGAGTGTGGGGGGCATGACTGATTGAGACCTGGTGATACTGTAATGTACCTGAGAGCTGAGAAAAAGCAGTATCAGGTAGGACAAATGGAGGATCTAAGGAGGACACCCAAAAAGAATTTCTTTGTGCCACATGAAGCCACGAGGGTTTTCAGCCTGTTGGCTGCAGAGTGGACAAGAGGCCAGTGGTGGGAGATTCGTGTTGGTGACCAGGGTCGTTGCTCCTCCAGCCCACAATGTTGGCATGGCTGTTGGGAACAGCCCAGAGCCTTGGGTTAAGCTCATTCTTGAACTAAATTTCTCTCATTTGACTGCAAATTAAATTTCAGCCTGCCCCATGGGGGGAAATTGCTTAATTTAGCTTTCACATGCAGTGATTTTCATTTATGAAAACCACATGAAGTGTATCAGTGGGTTTGGGATGCTGGGCTTTGCCAGCTTGCCTGCTGTCAGTGCTAGGGATGTTAAGAGAAAGCCTGTGATGGTGGTGGACGTTACACAGTAAACCTCCAGAGGGCACAGCAGTCTAGAGAGTCCCACCTGAGATACCTTCTGAGCCGTTCTGTCTGTGTCCAGCCATCCATATGTGTCGGTGGGCTTTGTTCACACACAGGATGCATTGCTCCCTGCTCTACACTGATTTGAAAGCAGAATTATTCACCTCTTTGGGTAGGCCTGGCTCCTTTCAGAGCAAACTGGGAAAAGGGTTGCTGCAGGAAGCTGATGAGAGATGCAGTGGTGTGTACTGAGTGTCTGTGGGCCTTCTTTGCAGCCTCACCTGTTTGCTCAAGTTTTAAGTTCACAGAACCACAGACTGGGTTGGGTTGGAAGGGACCTTTAAAGCTCACCCAGCCCAACCCCCTGCAGCCAGCAGGGACAGCTGCAGCCAGAGCAGGTTGCTCAGAGCCCCAAACAACCTGACCTGCAGTGGTGCCAGGGATGGGGCAGCTTACACCTCACTGGGCAACCCGTGCCAGGCTCTCACCTCCCTCAGTGCCAAACATTCTCCCTTCTCTCCATTCTGAATCTCCTTTTATTTCAAACCATCACCCCTTGTCCTGTCACAACAGGCCCTGGTAAAAAGTCTGTCCATGTTCTTGGCCCACTTAAGTCCTGAAAAGCCACCAGAAGGTTTCCCTGGAGCTTTCTCTTCTTCAGGCTGAACAACCTCAACTCTCTCAGCCTGGCCTCCCAGCAGAGCCCTTCCAGCCCTCCCATCACTGCTGTGGCCTCCTCTGGTCCCTGTCTGTGCTGTGCTGAGCACTCCAGAGGTGCCCCAGCACTGCAGAGGAGGTCTCAGCAGAGCAGAGTGGAGGGGCAGAATCCCCTCCCTGCCCCTGCTGCCCACTAGAGTTTTACAAAGTAGAGTGGCAGTAGCACAAGCTGTGGTTCAGTGTTCACCCACCAGCCCCAGAGCAGAAGCTGGTAGATCTTCCTGGCTGGGTTTTTTCTTGTCTTTGACCGTGTCATACCAGTTGTTGAGTTGTGACTTTGCTGTAATGACATTTCCCATCTGCCTTTTCCTGTGCGTTTTGAATTTGGCTGAGTCCTTAATTAACAAACCAGTTACTCATTGCTCTTTCCAGTTCTGGCTTAACTGCAGGGTGGGGTGGTCTGGCAGGTTCAGGTCTTGGTGCAGGGTTGAGACTTCTCATTGCTCTGAGCTTCTGGGCTGCTGGCTGGGTCCTCTTGCTGCTGTGGATGCCCTGCTCTCTGCGGGCAGAGGTCGTTGTGCATCACTTACGGCTCTGATGACATCCCAAGGCCATTTATCCATCACCTGGAGCAAGCCCATTTCGTAGAACCACAGCATCCTAGAACGGCTTGAGTGGGAGGGGACCTTAAAGATCATTTGTGCGGGTTTGTTTCTGCGTTGGACTTCAGCCGATGACAAAATCCCTTCCTTCTGGTTGTCAAGGTGAAATGTCTGGAGACTTCACCAGCAGGGAAGAAAAAAACAACCCGGTCAAGGGAAAATTTGCTGCTACATGCTGCTCATTTCGTGAGGCTGAACTTTTGGTTTCCCAGACAGAAGGAAGCTCTGCAGCCCGCCCCCAGCCTCATTAGCTTAACCTCCTTCCTTCCCCCCGCCTTCGGGTGGGCGGAGGTGCTGCCTGGGCAGGGGATGCGTGGGCAGAGCCCCCTTCAGCACTCCCAAGCCATCCCACTGGCGCTGCTGGAAGCCGTTGAAATTCTCCTTTATTTCGCCGGCCTCCCCCCGCTCCTCGTCCTTAGGTCCCCTCACGGCTCGGTGTCCCCCGTCCGACTCCGGCGGCGGGGTCCCGGCTGCGAGAGGCGCTCCGCGCAGGGCGCGGCGGTGGCTGTGCCCCCCCGGCGGCTGGCTGCAGCAGGGAGCTGCGCTGGGCTCGCTGTACGGCGGCGGGATTTAGATGGAAATCTTGTAAAATTCCATTTTCCGCAGCGCCGCGCAAATCTGCCCGCTCAAAGCCTGGGCTGCCGACCTACCTGCTGCCAGGATTCTCCCGCAGGCAGAGCATCTCCTCCGGCCAGGCACGGAGCGGGAGAGGTGCTAGGGGTCCCACCCGGCGGCACAGCCCCGGCCCCGGGTGGCAGGAGTAGCGCAGAGCACAGCCCCGGTGCTGCGGGAAGACCCCTGGCAGGGAGCCGGCAGCTACTCCCCGAGCTTCGCTGCTCCTCCTAGTCCGGTGGGATGGATAAGGCTGGCCTTTTGTGGTAGGGGGACGTGCTCCCTTCTGTCTGTCACCGGGACGGGGACCTGGGTCCCCCCATAGCCGTCTTCACCTTTGTCGCTCCGGGAACGTCATCCTGCGTGGTGCGGAGCCGGTTCCGCAGGAGGGACCCTGGGAGCGGAGTTTCTGCAGCGTCAGAAAACTTTGATTCATCTGCGAAGGTGGTGAATGAAGGAGGGATGTGACCTGGAAAGGATAAACAGGAAGATGGGGATGTTTCTCCAGCTTGGAAAAAAGGCTGTGGGGTTTTTTTCCCCCTGTCTCAGGATCACTGGAAGGGATTATACAAATGAGAGCAGGAAACTGCAGTCAGGGCTTTGCCAGAAATAGATTTATGGGTTTGGTTTGCTACTCCCCCCCCACTCCTTTTTTTCCCCTTCCTTCTTCTGCTATAAATGAAGAAATATGCGAGGCCGTAGCGGCTGCTCCGCACGCACCCTGCGCACGCTGATTGCCAAGTCGTTTGCATCTGTCTGCTCTGAAGCCACCTCCAGCCTGCCAGGGGAGCTGACATGTAATCACCAAGGATCAAAAACCTGCTGGAGACCAGCGAGCTGCTGCTGAGGCAACTTCTCACAGCCAGAAGTTTGGAGCAAGCAGGAAATGCTCTGAGTCTGGTGGGGGATTTCTGGGGGCAAGCGGAAGAGAAGGCTCAGCAGGGAACGATGTTAAACGTGAATTTTTTACCCAACCGCCGCCACTCCTGGATTTGGTAAGTGCCTCCTGGCTTCTGTCCTGCTCACAGGAGTTGTGGTGGGCAGAAGAGCTGGGAGTGTGCCTCCTGGCTTCTGTCCTGCTCACAGGAGTTGTGGTGGGCAGAAGAGCTGGGAGTGAGGGACTTCACCTCTGCAGAAGGCAGCTGCTGAAGGCAGGCGCTGAGAAGGGCACGTGTGTGCCTCCAGCCCCCCAGCCAGGCTGTGGAGTCTCCTTCTCTGGAGGCCTTCGCAGCCCACCGGGATGCACTCCTGTGCGGCCCCGCTAAGGGTCCTGCTTTGCAGAGGGCTGCACTCGATGGCCTCGGCAGGGCCCTTCCACCACAGAACAGTGGTGTTCTGTGATTCCGTGGGCTGTAAATTCTCTGAGTACTTTCTTTTCCTCTCTTTCTCCATCAGATTTTGGTCAGACAAATGCACCCTGACGAGACCCAGGACCTGGGGATGTGTGACAGGAGGGGGGAAGGATGGGGAAGTCGATGTTGTGCTTAATTATTGATGGTGAGAGAGTTGTGTGAGCATCGATTCTCATTGGTAAAGTAGTAAGTCACTAACACACCTCACTTGGGTGATCTCGTGGTGCTACCTCCACAGCTTCTCCAGTCAGTTGTGAACTCCTGGTGCGTTTTAATGAGGAGATGGAGCTGCCTCTGCTCCAATCCCACTGTGGCAGGGCAGAGGGAGATGTGAGGAACTTCAGAGGCACATCCCACAGCGGCTACCATGGGCTTGTGTTTGATAGACTGTGCTGAAATAGGTTCTCTTTCTGTAGGTTAAGGTCTGCTCTTGGAGTGGAGGTATGAAGTTGCAGATGTGATGCTGAAGGACACAGTTTAGCACCAGGCTTGGTACAGTTAGATTAGAGTTGATGATCTGAAAGGTCTTCTCCAACCAAAACTATTTCATGATTGTATGATTCTAGGGCTGGACTGGATGACCTTGAAAGGTCTCTTCCAACCCAGAGCATTCTACGATTGTATGAATTTAGAGTTGGACTGGGTAACCCTTGAAAGGTCCCTTCCAGTCCAACCCAACCCATTCTGTGATTCTGTGGTCTTAGAGGTGCAGGTATTCTGTGTAGCCTGTACAGCATCTCGTAAGAATCTGACAGAGAGAATGTTACAGACACTCAAACCCTTCGCTCTGTTGTCTGGCCTACACATGTGTACATTCTGGTTGTGCATGGAATTTAGGGAAATACAAAATGGGAGGGGTTGGAAGGGACCTCTGGAGATCATTAAGTGCAATCCCCTTACCAAGGCAGGTTCACCTAGAGAAGGTCACACCAGAACACTTGCAGGTGGGTTTGGAATGTCTCCAGAGGTGTAGACACCAGCACCTCTCTGGGCAGCATGCGCCAGGGCTCCATCACCCTTAAAGAAGTTCCTCCTCATGTTTAGATGGAACTTCTGATGTTCCACTTTGTGCCTCTTACCCCTTGTGCTCTCACTGGGCACTGCTGACAAAAACCTGGTCCTGACAACCCTTCTGACACCCACCCTTGAAGTACTGATCAGCATTGATGAGGTCCTCTCTTAGGCTGCTCTTTTCCAGACTGAAATGCCCAAACTCTCTCACCCTTGCCTCACCACAGAGACGTTCCAGTCCCCTCAGCATCTTTGTAGCCCTCTGCCATATCCTCTCCAGGAAATGCCTCTCCTTGAATTGGGGAGCCCAGAAGTGGCCATGCATCCTCCATGTACATTTGATGTCCACGAACAATAGAGAGGCTTTCCAGAGTATGCTACCTAGAGTAACTTCTACAGATTATTCTGACACAGGATTTCTACTGTGTTGTCATAGTGTTGCTTAGACTGGTGTCATGGTGGCTTCCTCTCTGCACTGGCTTCCGAGAGGAACCTACAGCTTAGTATTTCACAGGTTGCAATGGGTTGCAAAAGACTCTCAAAGGTCATCTTGTCCAGCTCCCCTGCAGTCACTAGGGACACCTCCAACTAGATCAGGCTGCCCAGGGCCACATCGAGTCTGATGTCTCCAGGGACAGGGCTTCAACCACATCTCTGAGCACCCTGTTCATGTTTCACCGGTCTCATTGTGCAGAACTTCCTCCTGATGTCCAACCTAAATACCCCCTGCTTCAGTTTCAAACCATTGCCCCTTGTCCTGTCACCACAGGCCCTTCTAAACAGTCCCAACCTGCCTGTAGGTCCCCTTCAGATATTGAAATGCTGCTCTAAGGTCTCCCTAGAGCCTTCTCTTTTCTGGACTGAACAGCTCCAACTCTCTCAGCCTGTTCCCGTAGGGGAGATGCTCCAGGTCTCTTCACAGCCTTTCTTTGGACCCACTCCGGCAGGACCATATCCATCTTATGTTGTTTGTCCATATTAATGCAAGTGTTGGGGCTCTGAGTCTTTAAATGGTGCTGTAAAGATCCACACCTCAGGGTCTGCTCGTTTCAGGGACTGGAGAAGGGCAAGTAAACATACAGAGAAGAGGGAAAATGTGCTGTGACCCGACTGGAGAACTTGTGGTTACAGCAAGCATTAAAGGAAGAAACAGGGCCCCTAGAGACAGGGAGGCAGCAGGAAGGGGAAGGAAGGAAGGAGGGTCCCACTGGCTGCTTGAGTCTTCTGTGCAAGGTGCTGTGTGGCCTCCCTTCCCAAAGGGAAGGAGCTGTTCACATCAGAGTGAGCTTTTCTTGGTTAGAAACCCAACAGTATCTGTCTTTGCACAGACATTAGGGCTGTGTCTTCTGCACTCTCCAGGGTGCTCACAGAATCACAGAATTGTTTTGGTCAGAAGAACCCTTTAAGATCCTGTAGTCCAGCCATTAAGCCAGCACTGCCAGATCACCACTAAACCATGTCCCTCAGCACCACATCTACAGGGCTTTCCAATCCCTCCAAGGCTGTGGGCTCCACCACTTCCTTCAGTCAATCACAACTTGATTGACAGCTGAGGTGAGAAAGGTTGCTCTTTGCTGCCCTGGGAGGGATGGTGAGGTGGTTCTCCCTGCCAGCTGCCCAGACACCCCGAGAGACACCAGACAGAGTGGTGGCACTGACTGCCTAGGGCAGTGGTGGGTTCTCCACTCCTGGAGGAGTTTCAGAACCCTAGAGATGTGGTGCTGAGGGACATGGTGGTGATATGGCAGTGCTGGGTTAATGGTTGGAGTTGATCATCTCAAAGGCCTTTTCCAACCAAAAAAAATCCTGTGCTTCTCTGGGTGACTCTTGCCCTTGACAATCTTCAAAGTCTTTTCCAACCTCAAGGAATCTGGGATGCTATAAGCACCTCACCAGCATGGTACCAAAACACTTCAGCCTTCACATGCCCGTTTGTCTGCAGCAGCAGAGACTTGGCTGTGACCTCCAGGCACAGGCGCTGAAGGTCCTAGCAGGATGTCCACAAGAAGTGTCCACAGGAGCATCAGAGTCCGTGTGACAGTGCCCTTGCAGAGCTGCTTTTGTGCTCTGGGGAACATGGTCCAGCGCCAGCTCGGGTGGGAGATGTTCCTTTGCTGCCAGCAGTGTGACAGAGCCAGAGGACAGAGATAAGGGAGGAATTGTGTGGCTGACGCACAGCAGGTGTTGCTGTGGGCTAGCAGAGCCCACGCTAGGCCTATCTTGGCATCATTACTGTGGCTTCACCTTGACCTTTTGGCCCAAGGGCTTGTTGGCTGGATTTAGCAAGGTCGTCTTGAGGAGGAACATTGGTGAGCTGAGATAGAGGGACAGAGATTCACAGAGTGGTTTGGGTTGGAAGGGACCTGGGAGATCATCTGGTTCCAACTCCACTGTCATCATCAGGGACACCTTCCACTAGACCAGGTTGCTCATCCAGCTTGGCCTTGAGCACCTCCAGGGATATCCATGACCCAGGATCAGGATGAAAGGGGTGGGAGGTGTTAACTGATTTGGTGAGATGAGAAATGCCATCCAGAGGGGCCAGCATGACATTGTTTGTGGATGGTGCCCTGTGCCAAGCAGAGGGTGTCACAGAACTGAATGCTTCATTAGGAGAAAGGATGAAAACATCTCTGTAGTTGGAAGAGCAGCAGGAGTCACTTGAGCTGCAGGAAGTGTAGAGCTGAAAGAAATGCTGAGCAGAGCCACAATCCTAAGAGGCATCAGACAAGTGGGGCTGCCAGAGCCCATCTGTTGATCTCTGCTGATCGATCGGCAGAGTTTCAGGGGATTGAGAAGCCGGCAGCTAGGAGGGAGCCCTGTCAGACCATGGATTTGCAGCAGGCATAGGGCTTAGACTGTGAGAATTCATGTAACCTCTGGAAATAAAACATACTCTTCACCCTGTGCTGGTCTAGCTGCAGCTTCAGGCAGAGCCTTGCTCGTCATGACCTCTGTAGATTCGTGGTTGTGTCAGGAGTGAGATTCATTAATCACTGTTAACCATTTTCACATTTCCTTCAGGCCTTTTCTTCCTCTTTAAAGCACTTTTGGTCCTCTTCTGAGCTTTCTTGAGCAACCTGGTCTAGTGGAAGTTGTCCCTGCCCATGGCAAGGGAGTTGAAACTAGGTGATCTTTGAGGTCCCTTCCAACCCAAACCATTCTGTGATTCTATGATTGCCTTTCCTGGGTCCCCTCCTGCATAAGGAGCCTTTAAAACACTGGAGATGACTCTTCATGGATCTCAGCTGTCCAAAGAGTATTCATTAGATGAAAGGAATAACCAAGTGCCCATTCTCTGCCAGGCGGATCTGCAGGTGAACCACAAACCACTCCAGATTGCAAAGGCCTCATTAAACCCAAGCACGAACAATGTATGGTTTTGGTGGAGTCTCCTTCTCTGGAGAGCTTCCAAACCCACCTGAGCATTGTGATCCTGGGCAGCCTGCTGTGGGTGACTCTGCTTTAGCAGCCTGAGTGGACTAGATCATCTCCAGAGGTCCCTTCCATGCTGGGATTCTGGGATTTCAGAGAAGATGTTTGAACAGTGCATCCAGGGGCCAGCCTGGTTGGCCTTGATGTTTGGAGCACCGGTTCTCCACCGAGGTCAGGAAGGGAGCAGGTGATTGCCAACCATATGTGCATCTTGTAAGGGGACTGGGGAGAGAGGGGAGGGGTCTGTGCTGTATTAAGGGATACTCTGGCTGGCTTGGGGCTTTGGAAGCTGTTTTGGAGAGATGAAAAACAGCTATCTGCAGCTGGGAGTGTACCTGCATGTCAGTTCTCACAAATACATGGTGAAGAAATGGAGAACGTCTTGGTCAGCACTTGTTCATGGCCACAGAGTGCAAAACAGCCTTCTTGGTGTCAGCTCTTTCACAGAACCACACAATTGTTTGAGTTGGAAAAGACCTCTGAGATCATGGAGTCAAACCATTCAGCCCAACACTACCATGGCCATCAAACCATGTCCCCAAATGCCACCTCCACAGGTGTCTTGGACACTTCTGGGGATGGTGTCTCTACCACCTCCCTGGGCAGCCTGCTCCAATGTCTGCCCACTCTTGCAGGAAAGAAATTGTACCAAATCTCCAACCTAAACCTCCCCTGGCACAATTTCAGTCCACTTGATTCAAGCTGAGGTGTTTGGGGTTGGATATGAGGCCAGAAGTGACTTTCATGGTGTGTCAGCAGAGTCTGCCTTTTAAATTGAGTTTTGAAGTGCTCAGGTTTTGGCCTGGGAGTTAATAATCTTCAACAGCATGGTAAAAATCCACTCTACCTTCAAGTTATCTTCTTTTCTTGGGGCTTAGCTCTAACTTTCGATGTACTTAAAACATCTTGATTGTCTTCTTGCATTAATTCCTTCTATAAATAGGAAGTGTCTTCGACGAAGATGTGATTCCTCTGCTGAGGATAGGTTCGAGAGGCACAACTCAGACATCTGTAGGCACAATTCAGAAAGGGAAGGGCAAATATTTCCCTGGTGCCCACAAATGGCTGTAGGCAGCATAAAGCAAGGCTCGGAGATGTGTCTGTGGAGAAGATGGTGCTGGCTGGCACAGGACTTTCAGCAGTTACATTGTGGGGATTCTTTGGGCTGGGTTTGCTTGCAGGGGTTGGGAAGTTGTTGAGGGGGACAGGGGTGGTTGTGGTGGAGGAAGGGTGCTTGGTATGTATAGACCTTTCCTTGCCTCCATGCTGTTTCTGTTCAAGTCGTTACTGGCTGTGTTTTCCTGCTGGCCTTGCAGGGCAGAAGAGTCAGAGCCCTGGAGGCTACTCTTACCATATTTAACTGATCTTCTGAGGAGGAAGCCCTTCACAATGAGAGTGGTGAAATACTGCAACAGGTTGCCCAGAGGTGTGGTTGAGGCCCTGTCCCTGAATAAGATTGACAGTAATTATCTGAACTGCAGTGAAATCATCTCTCTCATTTTGTTTGGAGGGGAACCTCTTCTTAGCCTAGTTCGTATGTGTACCTTTATCTGTCACCCAGTGAGGTTATTGTCCCAATCTTTTCCTCCTCCTCTTTGTTGACTTCTCTAAGTTCTTCTCTGTTGCAGACACCCCTCACTGTGCCACAGATTCATAGATTGTATCAGACTGGAAGGGATCCTCAAAGGTGATCTTGTCCAGCACTCCTGCAGGGAGCATGGGAACCTCCAGCTACATAAGGCAGTCCAGGGCCACATCAACTCTGATCTTGAATCAGGTGGTAGAATGAGAGGAAACAGCCTGAAATTGTGCCAGGGGAGGTTTAGGTTGGATGTTAGGAACAATTTCTTTCCTGCCAGAGTGGTCAGGCATTGGCACAGGCTACCCAGGGAGGTGGTACGGGCACCATCCCTGGAGGTGTTCAAGAAGCCTGTGGGCATGGAGCTGGGGATGTGGTTTACTGGCCATGGTGGTGCTGGGTTGGTGCTTGGGCTTGATGATCTTGGAGAGCTTTTCCAGCCAAAACAATCCTATGAAGCTGTGATTCTGTGATGCCAGCACTGACACTTGTTCCTCCCAGCACCTGTGCATTAAATGCTCTGCTGTGGCCTGTTTGACTCTGCAGCCCAGAGCTGTGCACGGAGCCAGGTTTAATTCCTCGGCAGTACCTTGGTGAACCAAAGGTGCTGTGGAAGGAGCCCAGGTGGCCTGCGGCGCCCGGCAGGCACTCGTCAGATCAGGCAGCATCCCCAGCTGACTTCCTATGGAGCTTGGTTTCCTCTTTAACAGTTAGATTGAGAGAATTAACACATTTTCATATGCTGCCCTTAAAAACAAAGCTGAAAAGAAGAAACTGCTATTAAAGGCTTTCATTTTATCTGCTAGGATTTAGAATCTTAGAACGATTTGGGTTGGAAAAGATCTTTAAGATCAGTGAGTCCAAATGATTTACAGGGAGTGGTAAAGAAAAGAGCAACAGAGTCACACAAAGAATGAGTGGCACACAAAGGTGCAGGAGACCTTAGAGCTGCATTTCAGTATCCGAAGGGGACCTGAAGGAAGGACGAGGAGGGGCTGCTTAGGAGGGCCTGTGGTGATAGGACAGGGGGCAATGATTTGAAACTGGAGCAGGGCAGATGCAGGTTGGACATCAGGAGGAAGCTTTTTACAGTGAGAGTGGTGAAATAGTGGAAGGGGTTGCTCAGAGAAGCAGTGGATTTCCCTACACTGGTCAGCTTTAAGACTCATCTTACCAGGGTGCTGGGCCAGCTTATTTTCAACTACACTATCACCCAGCAAAGTCTGACATCCAGAATGATCCTGGAGGTCTCTTTCCACCTGGCATTCTGTGATTCTGTGGCCGAGGCCCCACCCCTGGAGACATGCAGCGTCAATCCTGACGTGGGCCTGAGCGGCCTGCTCTAGTTGATGTCCCTGCTGACTGCAGAGGAGTTGGACAAGAAGAGTTTGTGATGGTCCCTTCCAACCCAGTGCAAGCTGTGACTGAGGAGAGAGGGGCAATAAATCCTGCACAGTCGTTATTCCACCGCTTTACAAGCCAAGCAACACTAGTGTTGTTGCTTCGGAATTTCACCTTTTCTTCCCCAAGAACCAAACTCGCAGGTGTGAACAAAGCTCTTTAAGCGGTTTCCCCCCTGCAGTTTTTAACCCCGTTCTCCGTTGCAGCTCTGCTGCACAGCCAAAAGACAAAGCTCACCTCCCTGCAGCTGCGGGGGAGCGTTAGCAGGGCTGGGTGCTGGGCAGCGCTGCCTGTGCTACGGCTGCGGGAGCCTGCTGGTGCGGGAGCTGTCACCCTGCCGGCGGCAGCGGAGCTGGGCAGGCTGGCTGAGGGGCTGCTGGCTCACACGGCTCTCCTTCTGCTGGCTCATTGACGTCACTGGGAGCTTTGAAAGCAGCCCCAGTGTGTCTGCTGAAGTTGCAGAGAAATGACATAATGAGAGGCTGGCTGCCGGCGCGGGCGGCTGGAGCTGCTGGGGGTTTCTCTCAGCCGCACAAATCCTGCTCCTTTCAAGAGCGTTTTCTGCGGCGGTTTTTAAATGCCCTGCAAAAAGCAGCAGCTCGTTTCCAAGCGATGCTGGAGACGCCCAGGCAGAGGTGGTGTGGTAAAAAAGTATCGCATGGCTGAGGAGGCTTCGCTGCCGTGTCCCGAGGCCAGCGTGGGACTCGCCGTGGGTGCGCGGAGATGGATGCGTGAGCCTCGTACCAGCACGGCCGTGAGCTGCCAGGATGCAGCCCTGCCTGCTGAATGCACAGCAGTGAAAAACGAAGGCGATTTCTCTCGGGGGAAACCTTTCACTGGCTCCCTCTCTCTCTCTCCTCACAGCCTCTATCCAGTTAGCATTTAAATAAATAAGTGCTGGGACAGTCAGCACTGAGGTAAATCAAAGAAAGAGGCTGGAGGGAGGGGCCGCAGGAGCAGACCTGCTGCTGCTTACCTGCTGCACACAGCCTGCTCTGCCCAAACTGCTTATTAGCAACAGTAGTTAATAATGGCATCTGCTATCCATGTGCCACCTCTCCCCTGTCCACCTGTTCAGCCAGAGGGTTCTTGCTCCTTCTCGTGTCATGAGATTCCTGGGGTGCATAAGGAAGAGTATGGCCAGCAGGTCCCCCTCTGCTCTGCCCTGACAAGGCCATGTCTGGGCCACTGGGTCCAGTTCTGGGCTCTCCAGCTCAAAAGAGACAGGGAGCTACTGCAGAGAGTCCAAGGGAAGTTATAAAGATGCTGAGGGGCCTGAAGCAGCTCTGGGAGGAGCAAAGGCTGAGAGCCTGCAGAAGAGCAGCCCCAGAGGGGAGCTAAGCAATGCTCAGCAAGAGATGAAGGACTTGTGGGGCACAGGAGGATGGGGCCAGACTCTTCTCAGTGGTGCCCAGGGACAGGACAAGGGGCAATGGGCACAAAGTGGAACCCAGAAGGTTCCACCTATAGAGGAGGAAGAATTTCTCTATTGTGAGGGTGCTGGAGCCCTGGAGCAGGCTGCCCAGAGAGGTTGTGGAGTCTCCTCTGGAGAGTTTCCAAGCCCAGCTGGGCACTGTGCTGCTGGGCAAGCTGCTGTCGGTGCCCTGCTTTAGCAGGGGGGGTGGAGTGGATGATCTCTAGAGGTGCCTTCCAACCCCTGCCATGCTGAGGTGCTGTGACTTGGTGATTCTGTGAGTGGTGCCATCATGAAGCATTTTCAGTGATGCCTCTAGAAGCCATCTCCAGCTCTGTGAGGTCTGTGATGCTCTGGTTCTGTCAGACAGATCAGCTGAAATGGAGCATGGCTCATTAGAACATCACCCTGCTGAGAGGTGCCAGCACTTCTGCTCAGATGGATCCTCTCTGGTCTTCTGAATGGCTTTTTTATTGCAGACCAGGCAGTTGAGAACATAATTTTACAACACTCCTAAAAAATAAGCATGCTGCTGTCACTGTTGCATGCCATGAAATGGTATCTTCTTGTGTCCTGCATTACAAGGGTCGGGAGCTTTTCCTTGTGTGTGGCTGCCCTCAGAGTGGCAGTGCTGGATTAACAGGTGGGCTCCATGTTCTTAAAGGTCTTTTCCGAGCAAAACAATGCTAATATTCTATGAAAATGTCAAGGCAAAGATGGCTTACTGTGAACTGGAGTGTGACCATTGCACAACTGGAGACAGCTCTCCCCTCATGGCCACTGCCCGCGGACGTGGATCCACCGTAACTGAGGTTCCCAGGGCAGAACTGGTGGAAGCTTGAGTTGGGTAATGAGCACAGGTTTGGTTTTGCAGTGATTTCCCAAGAGGATTGGGGCTTTGAGGTCACTTCCAACCTGTTCTCTGATTCTTTGTGGAAAGATTTTTGGTTTCACCTTCTTTCCTTTAAGAAGCTCTTCTGAGAGGCCCCCCTGGAAGAGAAATAAGCCTGTGGCTGTTAGCTACAAAGCTCTGCTGCCCAGCGTGGACTGGCATGGCCACTGAGAGGACTTTGCTTGGTTCACAGTGTTAGGTTCAGGCTTTAAACCGGGAGAGCCCAGGGCAGGGGCCAACATCTGTCCATCCTGCTCTGGGCAAGGGTGCTTCTACACAGGGGTGCTCCCAGGAAGGTCCCTGGAGGTTTTCAAGGCCGGGTAGGATGAGGCCTTGGCCAGTCTGTTCTAGCGGAAGCTGAGCATGACAGTGGGGTTGGACCTTGGTGGTCTTTAAGGTTACTTCCAACCCAACCCACACTGTGAGTCTGCACAGGGTGTGCCTGGCTTTATTCTGAGCAAAAGCAACTTGAGCAGAAGTAATTTGAGAGGAATGTCTGTGGTCTCTGGGAGAGCTTCCTCACTGTTCCTGTCTGCAAAGGGAGTAAGTTGTTGGGGACTGGCTCTTTGCTAATGCGGAGTGCTGCTCAGGCTGGCAGAGGTGTGAATCAGAAGCCATGGGCGGAGGCTATGTTTAAAAACCAACTCTCTCAACTTGCAGAATTGTTTGTAGGTAACAAAGTTCAGGTCAGTAGGAACCCGAACTTTGACCCCTCCCTTCTTCAGGATCCAGATTTCAAGCCTGCTTACCCTTGTGGTGTTCCCTGCATCAGCTAACTGCCCAGAGACTGTCCTGTATGCCAGCAAGTTTGTAGCTAACAGAAATCTTTATCCCGGTTATTAACCTCTCCAAAAGAGGTTTATGATGGAAATCCTGATACAGCTTTAGACACAAGATTCTGCAATCCTAAGTCTGCTAAGAAACAGGAGTGGGAAAAGCCCTAGGACTTCTAAGGAGTGCTGAGGCCTGTTTCTGCATGCTCTCTTCATCTTTTCCAACCAGCTACTGTGTGGTGCAGGGAGCAGTGGCTCGCGTGGCCAGCAGCTCTGCAGCAACATTTGTACAGCGAGACCCCAAAGCAGCCTGGGTCAAGAATCTGTGGGTCACAGAACCACAGACTGGCTTGGATTGGAAGGAACCTTTAAAACTCGTCCAGTCCAACCCCTCTGCAGTCAGCAGGGACAGCTGTAGCTAGAACAGGTTGCTCAGAGCCCCAGAAAACCTGACCTGCAGTGGTGCCAGGGATGGGGCAGCTACCACCTCTCTGGGCAGCCTGAGCCAGGCTCTCAGCACCCTCAGTGCCAAACATTTCTGCCTTGTTTCCAGTCTGAATCTCCCTTCTCTTGTTTCCACCCATCACCCCTTGTCCTGTCACAAGAGGCCCTGCTCAAAAGTCTGTCCCATCATTCTGACTGACCCCTTGAAGCACTGCCAGGCCCCCAGAAGGTCTCCCTGGAGCCTTCTCTTCTGCAGGCTGAACACCCCCAACTCTCCTGTGCAGAGAGTCACAACCCCACCACGTGCAAGTACTGCAACAGTCCTCAGTGATGTTCTCACCTCTTTTTTAACCTTTTTTAACCTTTTTTAACCAGTTTCCCACCTTGTTTGCTTTAGGAGGGTGTCTGACTCCTGCTCTAAATGGGCTGGTGTTGGAGGCAGGAGCTACCTGGCTCCCACGCTCTCACCTTTGGGGCTACTTCACATCTGAGCACTAAATAGGCTCCAATTAGTGCCTGTGTGCTAAGATTTCACAGAATCGTCGAACAGTTTGGGTTGGTACAGACCTTGGAGATCATCTCGTTGCAACCCTTCCCAGAGGACACCTCCAGTAGAGCAGGAAGGCCATGGGGGAGCCAGCTGCCAGCTTTTGTCTCTGGGAGAGGCTGGCCCCTGACCGGCACCGGGGGACACTCTCGCCAGGTCCGACACAAGCATTTAAAGCAATTGCTTGCAGTGAAGAGAAGGGGGAGGGGAAAAACAAAAAAAAAGAAATGGCAGCCCAGCAGCCCCCAGGCAGCCTCGGTCAGAGCAGTTGCTGTTGTGGCCACAAGATGTTTCCCATAGTGTTCTTGAGACCACTCAGCTGCTTTCGCGGGAGCCTTGCAGGTAGTTCTCGGGCTGGGCAGGTGGAGCTTGGCGAGGCTGCGGCGTCCTGCCCAGCAGCAGGGCATTGCCGCGGCGGGGTCGCAGCAGTCTCTGCCGCAAGGTCTCCTACAGGGGGTCAGCACTGACTCCGAGTAGGGTTTAATGGCTCCTGTAAGCAGCAGCAGCATAATTAACTGGGTAGTTCTCTGGGGGCGAGGTTCTGCAGCTTCGGGAGGAGGTGGATTGCCGATTGCCGCTGGGTGATGGCAGACTTCCCAGGCTGCCTCTTTCGCTGTGTGCCTCTGCCCGCAC
The DNA here is from genome assembly GCA_013399775.1 of Semnornis frantzii. Taxonomy (NCBI): domain Eukaryota; kingdom Metazoa; phylum Chordata; class Aves; order Piciformes; family Ramphastidae; genus Semnornis; species Semnornis frantzii. Next base: position 48,981 of record VWYK01045819.1, on the reverse strand, counting down.
CAGCATGGGTCCTGTGTTGGTAAAACAAATGTCAAACCTGGACTGGGCTGTTCAGAGCGTGGAACCACAGCACTGCTGAGGCTGGAAGAGACCTTTGAGATCACCAAGTCCAGCTGCTCACCCACAGCTCCCAGTCCCACCACTGCTCCTCAGCCACTGCTCCATGGCCCTCAGCACCACTCCCAGCTGTCTTCTCAGTACCTCCAGGGATGGGGACTCCACCACCTCCCTGGGCAGCCTGCCCCAGTGCCTGACAACCCTTGCTGGGGAGAAATTGTTCCTGATACCCATCCTGAACCTCCCTTGGCACAACTTGAGGCTGTTTCCTCTTGTCCTGTGGCTTGTTGGATGTGAGAAGAGACCAAGCCCCACCTGGCTCCAGCCTCCTTTCAGGGAGTTGCAGAGGGCAATGAGGTCTGCCCTCAGCCTCTTCTTCTGAAGACCAAACAACCCCAGATCCCTCAGCCACTCCTTGTGAGATTGGTGTTCAAGGCACTGACCAGCTTAGTTGGTGTTCTCTGGACATGCTTCACACCTCAATGTCCTTCTTGGAATGAGGGCCCAAGAAGATTCCTTTCACCTCCCAGTTTGCTGTCCAGAGAGCTGCACATGTCTCTGCTGTGCTGAGGAATCCAGAGCTGCCCCAGCTCTGCAGGTGTCTCAGCAGAGGGGAGCAGAGGGGCAGAATCTCCTCCCTCCCCATGCTGCCCCCACTGCTGGGGATCAGCCCAGGCCAGGGCAGGCTCTGGGCTGGCAGCACATGGTGCTGGCTCACGTCCAGCTTTGCACCCACCAGCACCCACAGATCCTTCTCCACAGAGCTGTTCTCCAGCCTTTCATGCCCAGCTTGGACTGATACCAGGCACTGCCCTGAGCCATGTGTAGCACTTTGCCCTTGGCCTTGCTGCACCTCATTCACATGAAGCCACTTCTCAAGCTCGTCCAGGCTACTGGGCAGTCATCATTTGATGATTTCATGACTGGAGTTGTGAGGCAGGGCTACAGAAAAAGCAGAGGGCTGGGAAAAGCCAATCCAGGATGTGCTTGTAGAAGAGCACAGGTAGGTGTGGAGACAGGAGAACTGAAATCTGCCATGGTTAGAAGCCCATCAAAGCCAGGTTGCCACATCTATGATTTTGGTATCCAGGACCCTTACGTGAGGAGTGTTTTAAGGAATAACTGGGATTTAAATGGGTAAAGCTGAATAAGATCTCCTCTGCATACTAAATTACTTAGCAAATTATGGAACAGCACAGCCTGCTCATTCCTCAGACTGTTTCAAAACAACTCCTGAGCAGCTGTTTGACATTTACAGCCTCAAACAGTTCTGGAATCATGAAAGTAGAGGCTCAGAAGCAGGTTGTATAGCCTGTGTGCAAGCATGTCTGTGTAGAGACAGCAGGAATCAGAGCAAGGGTGAGCAAAACCATACACTGAAATTCTTTTACTTCTTTTAAAGCTCTGTGCTGTGACCCAGAAGCTTCTGTGGCCAGGCAATAAGAACCCAGACAAAACACAGGTATGCAAAAAGAGGTTGGTGTTGAGTGCCCAGATTGGGTCCCGAGCGTGACATCTTTCATTCTTAGCACCCACCCAGCCTCTCACAGCTGATGGATTGTTGGTTTAAGGGTGGGCATTTTCCCTCCTGAAGGCAAGCAGTGAGCCAGCTGGGGTTAGCCCATGGAATAGCTGCCTACCAGAACTTGAAGTGGGCTACAAGTAGACTGCAGAGGGCCTGCTTCCAAAGGCCTGCAGTGACAGGACAAGAGGCAAGGGTCTGAAATTAGAGCAGAGCAGATTTAGATTCAATGTTAGGAACAAGTTCTGCACCACGAGGGTGGCGGAACACTGGGACATGTTGTCCAGGGAGGTGGAGATGCTCAAGGTCAGGCCAGACAAGGCTCTGAGCAGCCTGATCTAGCAGAGGATGTCCCTGCTGACTGCAGAGGGGTTGGACTGGGTGAGCTTTAGCAGCCCCTTTCAACCCAAACTCTTCTCCGATGGTGTGGTCTGAAGCAGTGCATTTGTGTTGTCTCCTCTGGCTCAGCAGCTCTGCTTTGGCCCACTGTCAAAAGCACAAACATGAGCAAAGCACAGCATATGCCATTGGTGGGTTTGTTTATGTAAGTAAGAGAATTAGGAGAGGAACTGAATTTGACAGACAGTGTGTATTTGGCTTTTTGGAGAGCGTGAAATACAGCTTGGAGGATTCCAGTTGACTCCCATGTGAGGAGAGCTGTAACATGGTCAGAGGACTGGCTGCTAGCTGGAGATAGGAGTGATGAGTGGACCAGGGAGCATCAGGGAGCTCCTGCAAGGACAGGCTGCTGCAGGGAGCCTCTTCTTACCTGTCTGGGAGGGGAGACCTCACTGCTCTCTACAGCTCCCCGAAAGGAGCTTAGAGTGAGGCTTGGTCTCTTCTCCCTGGTATCAGGTGATAGAATGAGAGGAGGTGGCCTGGAATTGTGCCAGGGGAGGTTTAGGTTGGAGATGAGGAACAATTTGTTTCCTGCAAGAGTGGTCAGGCTCTGGCACAGGCTGCCCAGGGAGGTGCTGGAGTCGCCATGCCTGGAGGTGTTCAAGAGAGCTGTGGGCATGGCACCTGGGGACAGGGTTTGATGGCTGTGGTGGTGTTAGACTGATGTTTGGACTCTGATCTCAGAAACCTTGTCCAAGCAAAACAACTCTGTGATTCTAAGATTTAGCAGAGCTCCTACTCCACTGTGGACTTCGTGCTGTCATTAGTGCTGATTACTGCAGACCAGCAGTAAGAGGGCATGGACTCAGCTGCATGTGAGATTGGCACCTACATTAGGGAAAAGGTGGCTCACTTCTGGGAGCTGTCTCTCAGTTTCTGACCTTATCTTACCTTTTGTGCCATGGCACTTTGGGATGTGGTTTAATGGCCATGCTGCTCTGAAGTTGGTGGCTCAGTGATCCTAGAGGTCACTGAAACAATTCCATGATTCTAGTCAGTGTCTGCAGGAAAACCAGCACAGCTCCTGTGGTCTAGAGCCTGGGGGTGTGGGGAGAGAGAAAGCTAAATAAATACTGAGTATCCTGCATTTTTAGTGAAAGGGGAGGGAAAGGAGCTGGGAAGGGTGGAGAACAGTGTGGTGGTTCTCTGGGTAGGCTGGCAGGGAAGGTGAAATGAGGATGAGCTGAAAGATGCTGAGAAAAAGAGAAGGAAGAAGCTGGCAGTCAGCGAGCAGCCTGGAAAAGACCGTTTGGCGTAGCAGGCTCAGAATCTAGGGCAGAGCTGACGTCTGCCAGGGGAAGTCTCAGCAGGTATCAGGAGTTCAGGGCTTGAAGCAGGGAAAGAGGCAGATTCAGCACAGCACAGCAGTGCAGCAGGCTGTGGGTGACTTGCAGGAGAGGGATGGAGAAGGTACTTTGTGTTGCTGCCTGCTGATTCAATCGAATTCATCGCCTTTCAGGACTTCAAGGGGCTTGGGAGAGCCTGGCCCAGGCTGCACAGGGTGGGAGGGGAGATGTCCCTTCCTGAGAACCTGGCCCAGGCTGCCCAGAGAGGGGGAGGGAGATGTCCCTTCCTGAGAACCTGGCCCAGGCTGCCCAGAGAGGGGGAGGGAGATGTCCCTTCCTGAGAACCTGGCCCAGGCTGCCCAGAGAGGGGGAGGGAGATGTCCCTTCCTGAGAACCTGGCCCAGGCTGCCCAGAGATGGGAGGGAGATGTCCCTTCTGGAGAGCCTGGCCCAGGCTGCACAGAGAGGTGGTAGCTGCTCCATCCCTGGCACCACTGCAGGTCAGGTTGGTTGGGGCTGTGAGCAACCTGCTGTAGCTGCAGCTGTCCCTGCTGGCTGCAGGGGGGTTGGACTAGAAAACCTTTAGAGGTCTCTTCCAATCTAAAGCCTTCTAGGATTGTATGATTCTCTCACATGGCTGATGGAGGGATCTGCCCCACACTTGCCATAGTTAGGTGTGGAACACAGCATGGACAAGGCCTGTGTGATGGGATTAGGTGTTCCTCAGAGCAAACTTTGGTGTTTCTAGCAGTTGCTTTGGAGGCTAATGGCATAGTCTGATAGAGACATCTAATCATAGAATTGTTTTGGTTGGAAAACACCTCTCAAGTCATCAAGTCCAACCATCAACACGAGGTCACCATAGCCATTAAACCATGTTTCCACAGTGCTTCCTACTGCTTGGTGAAGTGTTTTAAATTCAGTGATGTACGTGGTAAGGCACAGCTATTGTGCTTACACCTTAGCCACACAGAATGGTTGCGCTTGGAAGAGAGCTTTAGAGGTCATCTAGTCCAACCCCCAAATGTTCTCTTTCCTTTGATAAATGTATCAGATGCTCATCCTTGTTCACACAATCCCAGAACTTCAGCATGGCAGGAGCTGGAAGGGACCTCTGGAGATCACCCACTCCAGCCCTCCTGATAAGGCAACACCCACAGCAGCTTGCCCAGCAGCACAGTGCCCAGCTGGGCTTGGAAGCTCTGCACACAAGGAGACTCCACAGCCTCTGTGGGCAGCCTGCTCCAGGGCTCCAGCACCCTCACAACAAACAACTTTCTCCTCCTGTTAAGTTGGAACCTCCTGGGTTCCACTTTGTGCCCATTGCCCCTTGTGCTGTCCCTGGGCACCACTGAGCAGAGTCTGGCCCCATCCTCTTGCCCCCCACAGCTCCTTTATCTCTTGCTGAGCATTGCTCAGCTCCCCTCTGGGGCTGCTCTTCTGCAGGCTCTCAACCCCAGGGCTCTCAGCCTTTGCTCCTCCCAGAGCTGCTCCAGGCCTCTCAGCAGCTTTGGAGCCTCTGCTGGACTCTCTGCAGTAGTTCCTTGTCTCTCTTGAGCTGGGGAGCCCAGAACTGGACTCAGCATTCCAGATGTGGCCTCAGTAGGGCACAGCAGAGCTCACTTAAGGTTCTTGGAAGTTCCTTGTAAGTTCCCTTATGTTTGCCTACAACTGGGTGTGTTTTCTCCCACCATGGCATGTTTTAGCTACTGTGTGTGAGGACCTTCCAGTGCTGCCAGGACTAGAAAGGGCTGAGCTGAGCTGGTTCCCACAGGCAGTGCCTACAGGCAGCTGCTAATTCTGTCTGATGGAGATCAGATACCTCCAGGTTTGGGATCTGAAACTCACTGCAGTCAACATGAAATATTTAACAGCTTTTGTTTTTATGGTCTGACCACATGAATCCTAACCCCCCCAAATCTGTTCCATTTAATAGTAAGTCCCTCATGGCTAATTTTGTATGCAGTACACAGAGTAGCATGACTATTCTGGGATATGATCCCAGTAACAGTGGTGAGTCATCAGCCTCAGTAACAGTAATGATATGAGGATCTATTTATTACAGCTCTTCTGAGCTGTGAGTTCTTCTAAGCAGTGAGTTCATCTCCAAATTATGTAATTATTCCTCCTGGATGATTCCCCCCCTCCCCCTTATTGGTTTGTAATTACAAAATATTCTCAGAACACTTCTGGGCTTCAAAATTAAGTCCTCAGGCTGACTTAATGCGAGAAGAATTTAGGAGATTAAATCTTACCTTGTTTGTGTTCATTTTGTTTATCAATATTGCAGCTTTCTGAATCTCGTTGCACAAACTTCACTTTTTTTTTTTTTCTGTTGTAAAACTCTGTATTGCATCATTTTCTTGTTCCTAAGTTTATAAACGAGTCACTGGGGTAGAATCATCTCCTCTTGGAAACTGGTAGGAGGGGAAATTCCACGTAGGAGCCCATAGAATCGTTTCGGTCCATGACTCCGACTCGCTTCATCTTGGGTGGGAGAAGAGCTGAAGATCTAAGTGGTGGAGGAGTTGTCCTCATTGCCTCTCAGCTGCTGACTCTCCCCCAAGAGGGCTGAGGAGATCCAGAAGGTTTCAGGGAGCCTGAGCTGCCACCCAAGTCCTCCCCAGCTGGTTCTTGTTTTCATAAACAGCCTTTGTTGCCAGGTGCTGGTCCCTACATATTTATCCACGAAAATGCAGCAGCCCTGCTCTGCAGGGACCAGAGACAGGCTGTTGGCCAGAGCCTGTTCCTGAAAACACTAACTCAAGAAACTGGAGGTTAAACCCGCTTGGAGGACCCTGTGGAAGCCTGGTGCAGAGAGCTTGGGGATGCTGCTGGCCCTAGGTGCAGCCCCTGGGCCTGATGTGAAGCCCTTGAGCAGCATTTCCAGCCTGGCAGTGTGGGTGCTGGTTTACACCAGCTTGCACTCTGCTCCTCTAGCTCCTTTTGAGATATATGCAGTCTTTGTATCCATGTTCTGTGTCACCAGAAATCATGGGGAGCCACATACCTGTTCTAGAAGGGTCTTAGTCTGCCACAGTGTTGCCTTGCCTAGGTGTTGTCCTATCCCCATGTGCAGAAATAGATTGAGCCTTGTGTGCCTCCTTCATCTTGTATCTGAATCCTTGATGCACTTTTGGCCCTGGACCACCAGGGAAGGCTGTGGCCCAGGCTGCCCAGGGCAATGGTGGAGTCCCCATCCCTGGAGGGGTTTCAGAGCTGTGAGGATGTGGTACTGAGGGGCATGGTTTAGTGGTGCCCTGGCAGTGCTGGGTTGAGAGTTGGACTTGATGATCTGGTTTAGCACCAGACTTGGTAGAGTTAAAGAATTATTTGACTCTATGATCTTAAAGGTCTTTTCCAACCAAAATGCTTCTGAGATTGTATGAAGTTGTCTCCACATTGTCATACACAGAGTGCAGCTGCAGAGTCAAAAGATCTTGAGCCCTTCCTCAAGTGTCACATTCCCATCACTGTTTCTGCCCAGCTGAAATGCTGAGGAACACTTATATGTGGGTAGGTGACAAGTTTGGTAGTTTGGTTATGGAAAGTTGCCACAGCATTGACATTTTTGTTTGATTGATTTTTGTCTTAGCTTAGAGCTTAAAGGAGGGGGGAAAAAAAACAAACCAAAACCCAGCCTCATGCCAGACTTCAAAGCAGCTCACGTTCTGGTGGGTACCTATGGGAACTAGAGAGACTTCTGTGTTTGTCCCCAGCTGAAATCCCACTGTGAGCTGAGCCACAGCACAGCTGAGCACATGGAAACAGAACCACAGGTTGGGTTGGGTTGGGTTGGAAGGTCCTTAAAGATCCTTAAAGGTCATCTAGTCTAATGCCCCTGCAGCCAGAAGGGACAGCTGCAGCCAGAGCAGGCTGCTCAGAGCCCCAGAAAACCTGACCTGCAGTGGTGCCAGGGATGGGGCAGCTGCCACCTCTCTGGGCAGCCTGGGCCAGGCTCTCAGCACCCTCAGTGCCAAACATTTCTGCCTTGTCTCCAGTCTGAATCTCCCTTCTCTTGTTTCCACCCATCAGCCCTTGTCCTGTCACAACAGGCCCTGCTCAAAAGTCTGTCCCCAGCTTTCTGATCAGCCCCTTGAAGCACTGCAAGGCCACCAGAAGGTCTCCCTGGAGCCTTCTCTTCTCCAGGCTAAACAACCTCAGGTCTCTCAGCCTGGCCTCATAGAATCACAGACTGTCAGGGGCTGGAAGGGACCTCCAAAGCTCATCCAGTCCAACCTCCTGCCAGAGTAGCATCTCCTAGAGCAGATCACACAGCAACACATCCAGGCAGGTCTTGAATATCTCCAGAGAGGGAGACTCCACAACCCCTCTGGGCAGCCCTCTGCTGGTTTGCACACAGGGCCCTTCCCAACCCAACTTTTACTGACAGTTCTGTCACCCACATGAGCAGTTCTGGGGCATTTTGGCACAATCTTTATGGGAGACAAGACAGCATGCAGCAGCTTCCAGGTAGAGATTGTATTTGGTCTTGGAGGTGTTTTTGCTGTGATTCAGGGGTTGCAGATTGAAAAACCAAAGAAATAAACCTGTTGTGTCTTGCCGGGAGTGTTGTGGGGAGCCAGAGGCAGCAGGTCAGGGCACTGAGGCTACGAGGCTGCAGAATTTGGCCCCAGATTTGCCTTTCAGCAGAGGGAGGAGGATCTGCGATGCTCTGCTCTGAGCTGCTGAGCTCTTCACTCCTGAGACACTTGGTTCTGTTGGTGTGCTGAGGAGCTGGGTAAATATTCCCTAGATTTAATCTCTATTTAGAAAGAGTCAAGAAGTGATGGCCTTCTGTTTATAATCTCTGCCTCAGAAGTGAACTGTAAACTGGGCACAGCCTGGGGATTCCAAAAGCAGCTGAAGAGCAGGCTGGCAGGGAGAAGCTCTCCATCAGCCTGCACTGTTCACTTACAAGATGGTTATGAATTGGAATCGCTGAATGGGGTGGGGTGGAAGAGGCCTTGAAGATCATCCAGTCCAACCATCAACCCATCCCTGCTAGGCCACCACTAAACCATGGCCCTCAGCACCGCATCTCCAGGGATGGGCACTCCACCCGTGTCCTGGGCAGCCCGGGCCAGGCCTTGACAAACATCAAGGGAACGAAATTGTTCCTCATGTCCAACCTAAACCTCCTCTGGAACCATTTCAGGCCATTCCCTCTCAATCCATCACCTGATACTTGGCAGAAGAGACCAACCCCCAGCTGGCTCCAGCCTCCTTTCAGAGAGTGGTAGAGAGCAATGAGGTCTCCCCTCAGCCTCCTCTTCTCCAGGCTGCACACCCCCAGCTCCCTCACCTGCTTCTCCCCAGCCCTGTTCTCCACACCCTTCCCCAGCTTCCTTGCCCTTCTCTGGAGCCACTCCAGCACCTCAGTGTCCATCTTGGGGTGAGGAGCCCAAAACTGACCCCAGCCTTGGAGGTGTGCCCTCAGCAGTGCCACGCAGTCCCTGTCTCTGTCCTGCCACACCACTGATGGTAAATGGCAGCAGGGGTTCACAGCCTGAGTTGCTGGGTAAGTCAGAGGCTGTATCTTCTGCCAGGGCTCCTTGGCAGCTGCCCTCTCTTATGGTGAGGTTATCCTCTAGACCCTTTGCCAGATTTGTTGTCCTTCTTTTTGGGCAAGCTCCAAAGAATGCTTTTGATTGGAAGAGACCTTTAAGATCGTCGGGTCCAACTGTTAATCCAGCACTGCCGAGTCAATTTATCTCCTGCAAGTCTATTATTTGTGCCCTCTTCATAGCTAATTTGGGTTCAATCTTTATTGTAATGCTGTATTTTGACATGTCTGTTCAATTTTTGTCACTTCTTTAGCATAGGAATTGATGTTTAAAGATGCTTTAGCAATTAATTTGGAAGGTGAGGTTAAAAACACGGAGGTGGTGGTGGTGAGATGGGTCTGCCTTAGGTAGATCATTCCCAGCTCTAATGGCTGTTGCTAATTAGACAACAAGCTGGGGATTTTTTAGCCCAGATCATTTCAGTGCAGCAGATCTTTTTCTTAAGGAGTTGTGTGTGATGCTTACAGGATGAGGTGGGATGGAAGTTGGAGGTGTGGATTGCCTTCCAACCTCTCCCATTCTGTGGTTCTGTGCTGTGCAAGGGCTGTGCAAGGACAGCTTGGAGGCTAGAGGGCTTCAACAATGGGGTTTCTCAGGGATAAGTCCTGTGTCTGAGCTTCTGAAGTATCCTCATTGCTGTGTTTGTGTTGATTCCATTTTTGATCTGCTCTACAGCTGCTGCTGCACATTGTGGTACAGCCTGACCTTGGGGAAGTTCAGCACAGTCAAGGAGGAGGACCAGGGTCTGGGCTGTGGGGTAACAGCCCCCTGCAGCAGTATGGGTTAGAGGCTGACCTGCTGGAAAGTGGAGAAGGAACTGGAGGTTGTGGAGTCTCCTCTGGAGAGCTTCCAAGCCCAGCTGGACATTGTGATGCTGGGCAAGCTTCTGTGGGTGCCCTGCTTTAGCAGGGGGCTTGAACTGGATGATCTCCAGAGGTCCCTCCTAACCATGCTGGGATTCTGGGATTGCAAGCTGTGAGCCTGCTCTGGCTGTGCAGTGGGTCTGGGGTCTCCTCAATGAGTGGCTGCACTTCAACTGAGATGTTGATGGTGGCACTTCACAGTGCAGTAGTGCTCACTGCTCACAGCACCCTGGAGCATCTGGGAGGTGTGCTGGAAGATCAGAGAGACCAAGCCCTCGGCAGAAAGCTTGGCAGTCCTATGGAGGAGCTTGTCTGGTGTGGTGTCTGCAGTAGCAAATGCAGGGAACATGAGGCTTCTTCCAGCATTCTGGGCCTACCTCTTACTCCACTGTGTAGTTGCTTCCACACTGTTACATGAGGCAGGGCATGCCCTTAGGTGGCAATGATTTCCATACTGGCTGAGGAGAGCTTCCCCCTGAGTGCTGCAGCCTGGCCCAGTCCTGATGGTGTCAGCATCCACAGTCTCCTTCCTGGCTCTTGGGAGCCATCCCAGCTGCAGGCCCTTACCCAACAGAGTCCATCCCTGGGATCAATGACTCAGTGTCACCTACTTGCCTGTGACCCAGCAGAGGGCCAGCTCAGCTCCATAAACCCATGGAAAACTTGTGTTGCTTTGCCTCTGGTGAATGCTGTGCCGTGTGGGAGGAACGGGACCAGCCCCGGGCTGAGCCCTGCAGAGGCTTTGCTGTAAAACCGCTGGGGGAAGGAGATGGAAAGCAGCTGGAGGAAGTGCATCAGGGAGCTCCCATAAATCATCCCTCCTTCAGCACTGTGAGAATCCCCAGCACGTCAGCAGCTCCCACTCCGGGCAGAGCCCCGGGGCCGTTGGGGCTGGGTGAGGTCAGGAGGAGGAGTCAGGCTGCTGAGCTCAGGTCCTGGGCTTGCCAGCTTTGCAGAGCAGAGCTGAGCACCCAGGCAGGTCCAGCATGTGTCTGTCTCGTGACCCGAGTCAGCTTTGGGACCAGGAGCAGGACAGTTCCCTAAACAGATGCTTCTTGTTTACCCTTTCTTATGGTGAGCAGCACAAAAGAAGCAGTTGGCTCCATGTGCTCTCCACCTCGGCAGTCAGCCAGGGCAAAGTGGGGACCACAGCCTGGCTGGGTGGAGTGGCTCAGGTCCAGAAGAAGCTGTGTCCTGCCTGGTTGTCAAGAACCACTGTGTGGACACATATGGACTGCCCACCACTCACAGCAAGCACAAATGAGTCCCCTTCTGGCAAGAAGCAAGATAGAGAGGATGCCCCACAGGTCCAGGGACCGCTGTGCTTGGCCATCCTGCATCACCAGGCCACTCTGCCAGAGGCAGGCCAAGGGCCTGTCTTGGGCTTGCAGACCAGTGCCTGAATTCCCCCTCCCTGGAAGTGTTCAAGGCCAGGTTGGATGAGGCCTTGAGCAACCTGCTCTAGTGGGAGGTGTCCCTACCCATGGCAGGAGTTTGGAACTAGATGCTTGAAAGTCCCTTCCAGCCCAAATCATTCCTTGATTCTCTGCCTCTCCACTGCCCATAAGGCTGCCTGGCTGCAGAGCTCTGGTGTCCAGCCACGAGAAGAGAGGCAGGGTTAAGAACTTCTTCATTACACATTGTCTGCTCCTGGAGTCACAGATCTCTTGAGGTGAAGGTGCTTCTGGATGCTATCTCCACGAGGCTGCTGACTTCTGGTGTTGGGCCAAGTTGCCAAGTCCCTCATAGCCACCTTGGTAGCTCCTCATAGGCACCATCGAGCTCCTTGTGCTGACACACAACTCTGGAGAGAGTGAGTCTGCCTGGTTGCAGCTCGGTCTTGTCTGTTTGCAGTTGGAGGCACTTAGGAGAGCAGAGTTTTCCTGGAGGAGAGTGGCAGTGAAAGAGCTGCTGTGTGTGTCTGGAGTGCAGGGAAGGGCTGCCTTCTACACCTGCTGGAGAGAGATTAGCTGGAGGAGCAGGCGTCGGCGAGCGAGGTGCTGAAGTGGGGCTGCGCTGAATGTCCTCACTTCACTCAGATCACAAAAGGCTGCCTGCACCTTTTTGTTCGGCAACTCTCAAGACAGTGAAGTGTTTGGAGCAGAGGCTGGGAGGACAAACTGACCTCCTGTTGCTTTACTGCCAGAAAATTGGACAGCAGATCTAAAAGCACCGTATTTAACGCTGCGCTTGTTGGGTTAGCTGCGGTAGAGCGAGCCCAGCTAATGAGGGCGGCCGATGCCTGATGCAGTCTTACATCTTTAGTCAAGATTAAGAAAGAAATGGTTTCTGGCCAAAAAAAAAAAAAAAAAATCAACTCCATCCTCAGGAGGACACAGAGAGCCAAAGCTGTAGAAGAAATCTTGCCTCCAGTCAGCTCAGATGTGTTAGGACAGAGCCTGTGGAAGAGGAGCATCCTGCTGATGTAGTGCTTAGGGCAGGGCTGGAAAGTGCTGGGGCTGTGGTGGTTTCACACTAAGGACCTTAGGCTGCATCAAGGGAGGTGTGACCAGCAACTGAGGAAGGTGATTCTGCTGCTCTGCTCTCATAAGAGCCCACCTGCAGCACTGTGTCCAATTGTGGGACCCCCAACACAAGAAGGACATACAACTGCTGGAGCAAGGAGGCCACAAAGATGCTCAGAGGGCTGCAGCACCTCCCCTGGGGGACAGGCTGAGAGAGTTGGGGTTGTGCAGTCTGGAGAAGAGAAGGCTCCAAGGAGACCTTAGAGTGGCTTTCCAGTACCTGAAGGGGGCTGGTGAAGGGTCTAGAGCACAAGACTTGTGAGGAGCAGCTGAGGGAGCTGGGGTTGTTCAGCCTGGACACAAGCAGGCTGAGGGGAAACCTTCTGGCTCTCTGCAACTCCCTGAAAGGAGGCTGGAGCCAGGTGGAAGTTGATGTCTTCTCCCTAGTACCAGGTGATAGAACAAGAGGAAATGGACTGGAGTTGTGCCAGGGGAGGTTTAGGTTGGATGTTAGGAACAATTTGTTTCCTGCCGGAGTGGTCAGGCACTGGCACAGGCTGCCCAGGGAAGTGCTGGAGTCACCGTCCCTGGAGGTGTTCGAGAAACCTAAGGGCATGGCACTGTGGGCCATGGTCTCATGGCCCTGGTGGTGTTGAGTTGACCTTAGGTTGGACTCAGTGATCTTAGAGGTCTTTTCAAACTGAAACCCTTCTATGCTTCTGTGATTTGCAGCCCAAGCTGTCCTTCTCTTTGTTCCTCTGAGCTGAAGTGAGGAGCTTACAGCCACTCTTGCCATTCCGTGCGGTATCTTTTACATGCCTGCATTTTCTCTTTGGTTATTACAAAAGGAAAAAGCTCTCATGGGCATGAATGAGGATTTATGTAATGGGTTGCAGTGGCTCCATCAAAGCCATTGTGCTCCAGCTTGTGAAGATCTATTTAATCAGTGGGTTTAGAAGGGGAAAAAAAGAAGACCTTATTTGTACTAAGTGATCTTTCCTCCTCAGACTGCTGCAGGAATGTCATACTCTTGTGAAGATGGAGTGCAGCCAGTCCAGCTACACTAGGTTTGAAAGCTGCTATTGAACTGCCTTTGTGCTGCAAAGAGGTTCAAGTACTGAAGATGTGATTCAGTTGCTGAGGGAGCTGCTGCGAGAGTCTAGGAAGGAGCCTTGCTGGGATGTCACTTCTGGAGGAGGTGCCAGGATTTATTAACTCAGCCTGGGGCTCTCAAACGCTGGGACAGGTTCCCTGGGGAGGTGGTTGAATCACCATGCCTGGAGGGGTTTGAAAGACAGAGACATGTGCTGCTGAGGGACGTGGTTCAGCAGCAAACTTGGCAGAGTTAGGGAATGGTTGGGCTCAGAGGTCCTTTCCCACCAAAAAGCCTCTGTGATGCTGATGTGTTACACACAAGTCAAAAAGCAGCTCAGTCATGGCCACTCCTTTCCTACGCCACAGGCTTGCTGGAGAAGCCACAGCCTTCCATGGCTGGCCACTATAATCTGAGGCCAACTTTTGTGTCTTGAAGGCACCCAGAAGGTTTCACCTCCTGCTCCCAGTGAGACCTTTGTTCTGTCACCCCTTGCAAGAGTGAGTCGTAGCACTATAGAATCGATTTGGTTGAAAGAGACCTTTAAGATCCTGGAGTCCAAGCATTAAACCCAGCACTGCCAGGGCACCACTTAATCATGGCACTCAGCACCACATCTCCAGGGCTTTGAAACCCACTTCAGGGATGGGGACTCCTCCACTGCCCTGGGACAGGCCTTGACAACCATCAAGGGGAAGAAATTGCTCTTCATGTCCAACTGAAACCTTACGCAGCTTGAGGCCATTTCCTATTGTCCTGTCACTTGTTGCTAGGGAGAGGAGACCAACCCTTGCCTCACTCTAACCTCCTTTCAGTGTTCTCACTTCAGAGAGCAGTGAGGTCTCCCCTCAGCCTCCTCCAGACTCAACACCCTCAGCTCCCTCAGCTGCTCCTTCCCAGCCCTGTTCTATAGAACCTTCCCCAGCTTCACTGCCCTTCTCTGGACCTACTCCAGCACCAAAATGTCCTTCTTGGGGTGAGGGCCCAGAACTCAACCCGGTATTGGAGCACACTGAGGAGCCTCTCTTGCCCAGCTGAAGCAGCACCTTGGCAGAGAGCACAGATCACTCCCCTAGGGCTGCCTGCTGAGAAGGAGCTTGCCAGGAGGGTCCTGTTCTCTGGCTCACCTCGTGCCACCCAGCTGTCTTGTTTGCTCTTCACATGACCTGCCATCAGGCCCTGGCTATCTGAGTGGCATTTTCTGCCCCCCTTGGTCAGCTGTTGTGCTGGGTGCCCCCAGGTTATGGATACAGCATGTCAGGTTTGCTGCTGGCTGCCCGGGGCGCGGGCAGTGCCCCTTGTTTGTCTCCAAGCCCCTGAGCTCCTGCAGGTGCCCACAGCAGCTGGCAGGCAGGCAGCCTGCAGTCCTGCTCGCCCCATGGCCACCATCCAGTTCCAACTGCATCAGCACATTTGCAAACAAAAAAAAGGTTTCCTAACCTGAGAGCAAAAGCACAGAGAGCAAAGGGAGAAACTCCAGAACGGCTTGGGGTGGAGAAGGCAGATGCCTGAGCTGGGGTGGGACAGTCTGGGCTGGTGCTAAGGCTCCTTCCTGTCTCCTGCTGGGATTTAATCAGAGCTTGAGCAGGCTAATCTTAATCCTTTTCCAGTTTCCAGCTTCCCAGATCAAGTGATAGGGCTGCCAGTGATAGAATCACAGAACTGCTTTGGTTGGAAAAGACCTCGAGGATCACTGAGTCCAACTGCTCTCTAACTCCAGCAAGTCTGATGCTAAACCATCTTCCTGAGCACCACATCTCTGCCTTTTAAACACCTCCAGGTGTGGGGATTCAACCACCTCCCTGGAGGGTCTGTTTCAGTGTTTGAGAAGTGTTTAATGGAGAAGTTTCTTATCTTGTCCAACTGAAACCTCCCCTGGTGCAGCCTGAGGCCATCTCCTCTTGTCCTGTCACTTGTTGCTAGGCAGAGGAGACCAACTCCCACCTCACCGCAACTCCTTTCAGGCAGTCGTAGAGACCAATGAGGTCTCCCCTCAGCTGCCTTTTCTCCAGGGTGAGCAACCTCACTTCCCTCAGTCTTTGCTTCCCAGCCCTGTTCTCTAGCCCCTTCACCAGCTTCATTGCCCTTCTCTGGACCTGCTCCAGCACCTCAGTGTCCTTTGTGGGATGAGCCCAAGGCTGCCGTTCAGTCATTTTTCCCTCAGTGAACTCAAGCAGTAACACAGCTGCACTTGCATCAAGCTTTGCACCAATCACTGTTTGCCTGTAATTAGTCAATATTTTCTAACTGATCCCATTGTGAAGGTTGATTCCCTCTGCCCCTTCATTCTTCTTTAGCTCAGTGCAAACCTTCATCAATCTAACACAATCCTGAGGAGGCCTGAAGTGTATTAGCTACAGAATGAGGCTCTTCCAGTGATGATGCAAGAGTGACACAGTGATCAGATCCAGCCTGCACATTTCTGCTTGTTCACACTGAAACCATCTTCTGTGGTCTGAAACCATAATCAATGGCAGCTCTGCTCATTTTCTTCCTAATCACCACCTGTTTGTGGCTGTACTGCTGTGTAATTTGCTGTTGTTGAACTTCACTGAGTCCCAGCAGGGTGAGGCTTGAAGGGACCTCTGGAGATCACCCAGTCCAACCCCCCCTGCTAAAGCAGGGCACCCACAGCAGCTTGCCCAGCAGCACAGTGCCCAGCTGGGCTTGGGAACTCTCCAGACAAGGAGACTCCACAGCCTCTCTGGGCAGCCTGCTCCAGGCCTCCAGCACCCTCAACAACAAAGAAGTTTCTCCTCCTGTTCAGGTGGAAACCTCCTGGGTTCCAAGTCTGTGCCCATTGCCCCTTGTCCTGTCGCTGGGCACCAGTGAAAAGATTCCAGCCCCATCCTCTTGTCCCTCTATCTCTTGCTGAGCACTGCTCAGGTCCCCTCTGAGGCTGCTCTTCTGCAGGCTCTCAGCCCCAGGGCTCTCAGCCTTTGCTCCTCACAGAGCTGCTCCAGGCCCCTCAGCATCTTTGGAGCCTCTGCTGGACTCTCTCCAGTAGTTCCCTGTCTCTCTTGAGCTGGGGAGCCCAGAGCTGGACATGATGACTTAGAGCTGCATTTAATCTGTTCCTGGGTGGGCTCTGCAGAGTCTTTTGCTCTGTGCTCCCATGTCTCTGTTTCTTTTGCACAGTGCACCTTGATGATTTGTAGTAGGTGACTCCAAAATAACTGACTGCAGCAAATGATTCTCAACATGAATCTTCTAAGGGATCTTCTCAACATGAAGCACAGCTTCTAAGGGATCACTAATTAAGGAAGATGAAAATGAGCCCTGGAGCAGGTCCTGGGGAGCTTTGCAAGTCTAGGGGAAAGAACAGTGTTCTAAACTGGCACTTTGGGTGCCAGCAGAGCACTATCTGCTTTCACATCACAGAATTCCCTCCCAAGAAGGCTTCCAGAAAGGCAGCACAGAGGAGCTGGTCGAGGAGGCAGTGCAGGAGGCTGGCAGGAGCTTTCCTAAGGGCTTCCCAGCAAGGTGATGCTCTGAGCTGGGGCCTGGGCAGGATGATTCGGCGCTAAGAGGATGCAGCCTGTTGCAAGCACAAACTTGCTGTGGCAGCTGCAAGATACCTGTGAAAGTCTGTGTAGAGGAAGTGGGGGCTGGGAGCTTCAGCTGTCTGTTGGGAGCCAGCAATGGAGTGGAGATTCCTGCACCTTCCCAGTGAGGAGCCCACAGAGAGCTTGGCTACAGCCTCCAAATCAGTGTGTTTCTAGAGAGTGGATGGGGCTGGGAGGCCAGGCTGAGAGCTGGGCTTGTTCAGCCTGCAGAAGAGAAGGCTCCAGGGAGACCTTCTGGTGGCCTTGCAGTGCTTCAGGGGGCCAAGGAGAGAGCTGGGAACAGACTTCTGAAGCAGTGTTGGGAGAAGGACGAATGTTTGACACTGAGGCTGCTGAGAGCCTGGCTCAGGTTGCCTACAGAGGTGGTAGCTGCCCCATCCCTGGCAGCACTGCAGGTCAGGCTCTCTGGGGCTCTGAGCAACCTGCTCTGGCTGCAGCTGTCCCTGCTGAGTGCAGGGGGTTGGAGTGGATGTGCTTTAGAGGTCCCTTCCAACCCAACCCAGTCTGTGGCTCTGTCCTGTGTTTCTGTGGGTGTGCAGTGGGATGTGGCCCATCCGTGGTGGCCCACAGGCACAGATGGGGAGATGTGGGCACCACAGGGCTCGGCTTCTTCCGAGCAAGCTGCAGTGTGAGTTCCCTGCCCTGCCATGTCCATCAGGGCAGAGCCCAAGTGCCAACTGTGAGATGAGCTTCTGACTGCACCAGGCTCCATCCTGCAATGTTGTAGTCAATTATGCTGCTAGTCCCACCAGTAGTAACATCAAGTTGGTGTTTACCCCCAGCACTCCTACAGCAAAGCTGTTCAGTGATCTGGCTGCTCTCGAGGCAAAACATTTCCCTCCCATTCCCAACCTCAATTAATTCCTCTCTGTTTTATACTGAGTTCTTCTTGTGCCAGCCTTGTCCTTGGGCATGAAGATCTTGTCTCCTCTCCTTCCTTTGCCCCTGGTACACACATGGAACCAGGACATCAACCCCAGGGGGTGTCTCAGCAGGAGGAATGACCTGAGTCCCTCTGGACTTACTGTCTAGTCCCTGATATCTTAATGGAGATAAAACAAGCAGTGAGAACATAGAATTGTTTTGGTTGGAAATGACCTCCAAGATCATCAAGTGTAACCCAAAGTCAACCTAAGACCACCACTAAATCCCCAGGTGCCATGCCCACAGGTTTCCTGAATACCTCCAGGGATGGTGACTCCAGCACCTCCCTGTGCAGCCTGTGCCAGTGCCTGACCACTCTGGCAGCAAAGAAATTGTTCCTAAGATCCAACCTCATCCTCCCCTGGCACCATTTCAGGCCATTTACTCTCATTCTATCACCTTATACTAAGGAGAAGAGGTCAAGCCCCACCTGGCTCCAGCCTCCTTTCAGGGAGCTGCAGAGAGCAATGAGCTCTACCCTCAGCCTCCTTTTCTCCAGGCTGCACACCCCCAGCTCCCTCAGCTGCTCCTCCCCAGCCCTGTTCTCCAGATCCTTCCCCAGCTTTGTTCTCCTTCTCTGGACCTGCTCCAGCACCAAAATGTCCTTGTGGTGAGATGGTGATGGCTGTGTCTGTGATTGACCAAAGGGGTTTAGAACCATACCTGGGAGCTATCTGTCTGCCCTGGAAGAGGCTTTTGTTTCCCACCATAGGATCTACCCTTGAGCCAGACCATTTAGAGCAACCACAAGACTTTCTGCCAGAGGGACAGGTTTTTCCTTACATAATACTTTGTCCTCAGATGGTTGGCAGCTGCTTGTGATTTGGATGAAGCTGCTTTTGCAGTAAGCTTCTGCTGGACCTGAAGAGATCAATAAGAGCTGTAAAAATTCCTGCCCTTGAGCTCACACCTGCAGCCTTTGCTGCTGACTGTGCACCCTGTCTCTGGCTGCTCACAAAAGAGGTTGGTGAAGGGTCTGGAGAGCAGGTCTGCTGAGGAGCAGCTGAGGAGACGAGAGAGGAGGCTGAGGGGAGACCACCTGGCTCTCCACAACTCACTGAGAGGGGGCTGGAGCCAGGTGGGAGCTGCTCTCTTCCCCTAGGACCAAGTGACAGGATAAGAGGAAAGGCTTTGAGTTGCAGCAGGGGAGCTTTAGGCTGAACATGAGGAACAATTTCTTCCCCTTGAGGGTTGTGCCAAGGCCTGGCCCAGGCTGCCCAGGGCAGTGGTGAGTCCTCTTTGCTGAGGGAACTGAAAAACTGTGTAGATGTGGTGCTGAGGGACATGGTTTAGAGAATGTTGGATCAGATCCCTTGTGGAGTGCATCTGACAAGCACTGGACTCTTGGGTGTTGCAGATAGGCTGAGGGTGGTGTAAATCATTAGTGCAGAGCACCTGTACCTCTGGTGAGGGGTTTGCAGCACAGATCTGATGAGGAGAGGCCGAGGGAGCTGGAATTGTTTAGTCTGGAGAAGGCTGAGAGGAGGTTAGAGTGAGGCTGCTGCTGGCCTCTTCTCCCACATGAGTAATGACAGGCTGAGGCAAGAGGCAAAGGGCAAAGGCCTGAGATTAGAAGCAGCTTCTTCCCTGCAGGAGTGGTCAGGCACTGAGCAGGCTGCCAAGGGAGGTGCTGGAGTCACCATCCCTGGAGCTGCCCAAAGCCCAAGTAGCTGTGGCATTTCGGGACGTGGTGTGGTGGTCGTGGGGGTGCTGGGTAGAAGGTTGGACTTATCTTGGACATCTTTCCCAACACTCAGATTTTATGATGCTCTGACTCAGAGGCTTCCTGTGCTCTCTGCTCAGATTGTCCAGGTGAAATGGAAAAAGCTGTGGGCTCTGCAGCTCGTCAGACATGGCTGTCAGCTCGTCCCTGCCTGCAGGCTGTCTGCCGGATCAGGACACTCGGTTGATTTGTAGCCGATGCCTTCCTGCAGCTGGCTGGAGTCAAGGCAGAGCTGAGCAGCTCCCTGCCAGCTCGCTTGGCCTGCTTGGAAAGGCAGAAGTGCTCCTGGAGTGGTGCCAGGAGAGCCTCTTGTGAAGGTCAGGATGAAATAAACCACAGCTCAGGCTGGCAGCCTCCTGCTGCGCTGCTTCCCAGCAGACACAGCAACACTTTTCCCGAGGCCTGGAAGCAGAGGTCTTTGCTCTGTGCATGGGACCCCTGGGACTCGTGCTGCTGCTATCAGTGCTCTGTGTGCTCTGGGGAGGGCACTGAGAGCAGACTGCACTCAGTAGATGTAGGAAGTGCTGGAAGGTGCATTGGTAAGAGAGGCAATGCCTGATTGCAATTCCTTTTCTGTTGTCAGGAATATCCTGGGGGGGGAAGAGGCAAAGCTGGACCCTGTGTCCCCAATTTCTGGATGGAATTTCCCACCCCAAGCTAGCTCTGGGGTGGGGGGGAGTGGGATTTCTCTGTAGGTAGAAATAGTGTCATGAGATCTAGAGGCCCAGCAAAAAGCAATAAGGACTTGAAATACTCTGCCCTAGTGAGGCCATATCTGGAGTCCAGTTCTGGGCTCTCCAGCTCAAGAGAGACAGGGGACTGCTGGGGAGAGTCCAGGGAGGCTGCAGAGATGCTGAGAGCCTGGAGCAGCTCTGTGAGGAGCAAAGGCTGAGAGCCCTGGGACTGAGAGCCTGCAGAAGAGCAGCCCCAGAGGGGAGCTGAGCAATGCTCAGCAAGAGATAAAGGAGCTGTGGGGAGCAAGAGGATGGGGTCAGACTCTGCTCAGTGGTGCCCAGGGACAGGGCAAGGGACAGTGGGCACAAACTGGAACCCAGGAGGTTCCATCTGAACAGGAGAAGAAAGTTCTTTGGCTTGGAGCAGGCTGCCCAGAGAGGCTGTGGAGTCTCTTTGTCTGCAGAGCTTCCAAAGCCACCTGGCCACTGTGCTGCTGGGCAAACTGCTGTGGGTGCCCTGCTTTTAACAGGGCAGTTGAACTGGGTGATCCCCAGAGGTCCCTTCCAGCTGCCACCACGCTGGGGTTCTGGGATTGTGTGAGATCGTCTGGAGCCCTGCACTGGGGTCCTCATCACACGAGCCAGGCCCCCATGTGCAGCCTCCTCCACAGGAGGCAGCGTCTGTGCCTTGAGTTTTGGGGAAGAGGCTGTAAAATGTTACAGGGTGCTTGGAGGAGCTGTCAAAGCTGAGCTGACACTGACCAGAGCAGAACATCTGCACCAGACTGGAGTGAACACTGTCCCATGAGCCGAATGCAAACACCTCTGCTGCAGCACAGCTCCGTTCTGCAGGGCAGCTGAGGCCAGAATGCGGCGTCAGCCAAGGAGCACTGTGCTGCCCCCTGCCACCCGTGCCACAGGAGCCTGACTGCATAAGCAGAGCTTCCCAGCAGACCTCTAGCAAGCTCCAGCCAGATCCATGAATGCAGCAGAGGCACAGCCTGTGTGGCAGAGCAGCTTTGGTTCTGATGGGCCGTGGGTGGAAGGAAACACACACAAGGGGAGAAGAGTTTTGTCAGGGCTGCACAGGATGTTGGTACCTCACTGATGCCCCAGTTTGGGCATCAGTGGCAGGGAGGAAAAGCAGCAGCTGGAGAAAGCACTTAGGGAGTGGCATTGCTGCTGAGTGGCTACATGTGAGCACCTGGAGCACCTCGAGTACACAACCTCCCTAGAGGTGTTCAGGACCAGGTTGGATGAAGGTCTCGAGTGACCTGTTCTAGTGGGAGGGGATTTGGATTGGCTCAGCTTTGAGGTCCCTTCCAACCTAAGCCATCCTATGATTCTCTGGGGGACTTAACCAGCCTCATGCTGGTAGCCTGTCACAGGAGAACATCCAACTACTTATCTGTAGGACACATGAAAAGGGTTAGGCTTCTTGGAGCCCTCCATGCTAGAAACCAAAAATCTAAACTAATGTTTACCTCTCTCCTGTACATTTCCAGTCATCTCCCAGGGGCTGAAGCTGCTGTGGCACAGTGCTATGTGCTGTCCTTGGGAATGCAGAATCACAGCACTGTTTGGGTTGAAAAAGTCCTCTTAAGGCCATCCAGTCCAACCATCAACCCAGCACCACCACAGCCATTAAACCTTCTCCCACAGTGCCATGCCCACAGGTTTCCTGAACACCTCCAGGGATGGTCACTGCCCTGCCTCCCTGGGCAGCCTGTGCCAGTGCCTGACCACTCTGGCAGAAGAGAAGTTGTTCCTCATGTCCAACCTAAACCTCCCCTGGCACAATTTCAGGCCATTTACTTCTGTTACCTGATACTAGAAGAGCCCAACCCCTACCCGGTTCCAGCCTCCTTTCAGGGAGCTGTAGAGAGCCAGAAGGTCTGCCCTCAGCCTCCTTTACTCCAGACTAAACAACCCCAGATCCCTCAGCTGCTCCCCACAAGACTTATTCTGTAGACATGCAGCAGATCCTCAGCCTGGTGGCTTTCACCAGTACCAGTGAGTGGGTGGCCCTGGGGAGAAGGAACAGCTCAGGGACCTGATGTGCAAGATGCTGAGAGTTTCAGGCAGTAATTGGCTTCTTCAGAGGCTTTATAAAACTAAATGAGCATCTGGTGACATCCCTGAAAACCCAGCAGTGGTTGTGCCCAGCTGGCAGCTGAGCTAGTGCTTGCTGCTGGGCATCAGCACTGCTGGGCTTTCAGGGATGTCACCAGGTGCTCATTTAGAGCTGTAAGGGCTCTGGATCTCAGCTCTGCCTTGGGCTCTGGCAAACTCTGATTCAGAGCTGTTTGTAAGCACAAGGCTGCTGATTCACACAATGCCAGCATGGTGGGGCTGGAAGAGACCTCTGGAGATCATCCAGTCCAAGCCCCCTGCTCAAGCAGGGCACCCACAGCAGTTTGCCCAGCAGCACAGTGCCCAGCTGGGGCTGGAAGCTCTCCAGACAAGGAGACTCCACAGCCTCTGTGGGCAGCCTGCTCCAGGGCTCCAGCACCCTCACAACAAACAAGTTTCTCCTGCTGTTAAGTTGGAACCTCCTGGGTTCCACTTTGTGCCCAATGCCCCTTGTGCTGTCCCTGGGCACCATTGAGCAGAGTCTGGCCCCAGCCTCTTGCCCCCCACAGCTCCTTTATCTCTTGCTGAGCATTGCTCAGCTCCCCTCTGGGGCTGCTGTTCTGCAGACTCTCAGCCCCAGGGCTCTCAGCCTTTCCTCCTCACATTGTTGCTGCAGGCCTCTCAGCAGCTTTGTAGCTTCACTGGACTCCCTCCAGTACTTCCTTGTCTCTCTGGAGCTGGGGAGCCCAGACCTGGGCTGTAGAATAGCTGCCCACAGAGGTGGCAGAGCTATGGCCATGGTGTCTGGGGACATGTTTTAATGTGCACAGTGGCATTAGGCTGAAGGTTGGACTCAGTGATCTTAAAGGTCTCTTCCAAGCAAAACAATTCTGTGATTCTGACTGGACCCAGTACTGCAGATGTGGCCTCCCTAGGGCAGAGCAGTTCTTGGCCCCATCTTCCAACAAGGTCTTCTTGGTTTCTCTGCCTGCTTTGTACCGCTTGAAGAAGAGAGCTGGTGGGAAAGTTGAACTTCTGTACCCAGAGGTAACAAAGCCCCATCCATCACCATGGCTTTCTGCCTTGTGACCCACACAGAGGCCTTAATGACATGTTTGGCAGCAGCTGACAGTGTGCAGTGCAAACACAACAGTGCTGCAGGGCATTCTGTGCCAGGCAGCTACGGCACAGGGATCTGGGGAGGGACTGCAAGCAGGGTTTTGGGAGAAAGAAGTCTTTAGGCTCTGGAGATCAAAAAGAGCTAGGAGCCAGATGAGGGACAGAGCTGGCAGAGAGGGATTTGAACACTTCAGAGAGGTCCTTGAGGGCATGAAGATTTTCTGCTTGATGGGAGGTCAGAAGGGGAGGGAAAAGCAGTACTAGCTGCAGTGGTGAGAATGGTGGACCTCAGAGAGCCTCATGGCCATCCTGGGGCAGCTCTGCTGGTCACCTGTGCTCTGGCATGCCCACAGGGTGTCCATCCTGGTTCTGTGGGTGCTGATGAAGCACAGACCTGTGCCTGGAAGGTTATTTAGCAAAGCCAGCAAGCTGTGCTGATAATGGGAAGGAAACAGGTGCACAAAGGAGGCAGCAGCCAGCAGCAGTTGTGCCTGCATGGATCTGGAGGTGTAAGGAAACAGCATTTGGTGCTGGTAATGATGTTAGAAATCCAGCTGAAGGTCTTGGTGAGAAACTCCAATTGTGAGAGGAGCTTGATAATGAGGCTCTGCTTGATAATTGGGGTGTGCTCAAACTTCCTTACATGCTGTCATCTGAAAACAGAGTCACTGGGGTCGTGGACAGGCTTGTGTTGGAAAGGACCTTTAAAGATCATCCACTCCAACCTCCCTGCAGCCAGCAGGGACAGCTGCAGCTAGAGCAGGCTGCTCAGAGCCCCAAACAGCCTGAGCTGCAGTGGTGCCAGGGATGGGGCAGCTGCCACCTCTCTGGGCACCCCAAACAGCCTGACCTGCAGTGGTGCCAGGGATGGGGCAGCTGCCACCTCTCTGGGCACCCCAAACAGCCTGAGCTGCAGTGGTGCCAGGGATGGGGCAGCTACCACCTCTCTGGGCAGCCTGAGCCAGGGTTTCACCGCCTTCATACTAAACAGTTTCTTCCTTCTCTCCAGTCTGCATCTCCCTCTTTCAGTTCAAACCATCACTCCTTGTCCTGTCACAACAGGCCCTGCTCGAGCTGTCCCCAGCTCTCTGACTGGCCCCTTGAAGCACTGAGAGGCCCCCAGAAGGTCTCCCTGGAGCCTTCTCTCCTCTGGGCTCTCCCCAGCTCTCTCAGCAGAGGGCTTTCAGGCCTCCCATCGTGTTTATGGCCCTCCATTGTATTTGATACTGTAGCAAAGGTTCTAGCAAAGTAGAAGGAGTAGTGCCCTCAGGAGTGAGTCTGGGAAGGCAAAGCAGATGGTGAAGGCATCTTCTGGAGTCAGTGCTGTCATCCTCAGGGAAAGTGTAAATTCCTAACATAAACAGAAAGCACAGCAGCCTGCCTGCCGTGGTAGACTTCACTGTGTCTGTGTTTTATACTGCAGATCTAGAGACACACTGTGGGGCTCCAGAGCTCTCATGGTAGCCATTTGGTTTGCTGTGACTGTTCAGATGACTCTTACTGAGATCAGAATTCTGCCACAAATCTATTTTTCACTTTTTATGTCAAATCTTGCCATGTTCTGAGGCTGTTGATGGGCAACACTTGAGGAGGGACAATGTGTTCCCTTACTGCTAACCCCACCAAAGGTCTGTGCCAGGACTACCTTGCAGAGGTGGGATCACAGAGCTCTTTGGCTGCAACAGACCTGCAAGGCCATCAAGTCCAACCATTAACCCAGCCCTGCCAGGGCACCACTAAACCATGGCCCTCAGCACCACATCTCCATTGCTTTGAAACCCCTCCAGGGATGGGGACTCCAGCACTGCCCTGGGCAGCCTGGGCCAGGCCTTGACAACCTTCAAGGGGAAGAAATTGTTCCTCATGTCCGACTAGACCTTGCTTGAGGCAACGTGAAGCCATTTCTTCTTGTCCTGCTGTTTGTTCCTTGGAAGAAGAGAGTGACCCTCACCTGGCTCCAGCCTCCTTTCAGGGAGATGCAGAGAGCCAGGAGGTCTCCCCTCAGCCTCCTCTTCTCCAAGCTGCACACCCCCAGCTCCCTCAGCTGCTCCTCCCCATCCCTGTTCTCCAGACCCCTCACCAGCTTCGTTGCCCTTCTCTGGACCTGCTTCAACCCCTCAGTGTCCTCCTTGATGTGAGTGGCCCAGAACTGATGTCAGGATTTGAGGGGTGGTCTCACCAGTGCTGAGTCCAGGGGGCCAGTGCCTGTCCTTGTCCTGCTGTCTACATCACTGCTGACAAAAGCCCAAGGAGCTGGAGAGCCTGAGCTGCTGGAGGAGTTGGAGCCTCTGTCTTCTGTCAAGACACCTTAGCAGCTGCCCTGTCTTCATGTGAGGTTGTTGCTGTGCTGTGGGAAGGAGCAGTGCTGGTCTAGGGTGGATCTGGGACTGGTTTGATGGGGATGCTGCAGTGAGCTGCACCTTGCTGGTTGGGGGCAACAATGGCTGGAGAGTGGGGGCATGTCCCACGGAGGCTTGGTTAGACAGAGTTTCTCTCTCTGATATGGGCAAATCGTAGTAGTTGGTGTCAGACTGCAGTGTGTGGCCAGCTGGGGCTTGCTCTTTTGAGCTGCCTTGGTTCCGGGGAGTGGAGCTTGGTTGTGTTTCAGCCCGCAGCGGGGCTGCTCCTGCCTCGCTGTGCCTCTTCTCCTGCGTGGCCCTGGAGCTGCTGGGCACTGAGCTGCAGCTAACTCCTGCCACCTGCTGTCCTCTCCTCCCTTCGCTCTGCTAGAGCCTGTCCCGCTGGAAAATGCAGAGGGGTGGAGGAGATGAACCTGTGGCTGCCTCACCTCTTGCACTGTGCCCACCACCAGGAACCATCCTGCTTCTTGCACTGTGCCCACCACCAGCAGCCATCCTGCTTCTTGCACTGTGCCCACCACCAGCAGCCATCCTGCTTCTTGCACTGTGCCCACCACCAGCAGCCATCCTGCTTCTTGACTGTGCCCACCACCAGCAGCCATCCTGCTTCTTGACTGTGCCCACCACCAGCAGCCATCCTGCTTCTTGCACTGCTGATGCTGCCACTTCCTCTCCTCCACCACCCCCCATTCTCCTCTCACCCAGAGAAGAGATGCTGAGTTTGAATGCAGCCTGACTCTGGAGGGAAGGCCAAGGGACAGGCCACCTCAGAGGACAGGTCACCTTCCCTCACAGCTCTGAGAGCAGGACCTTCGAGGCTGTTTCCCCTCTGCAGGGACTTTCTCGGCTGTGGTGTTTCCCCTGGCACTACACTCCCCTGGTTGGAGCTAGGTGGGGTTAGACTCTTCTCCCAAGGAACAAGTGACAGGACAAGAAGAAATGGCCTCAGGTTGCACCAGGAGAGGTTTAGGTTGGTCATGAGGAACAGTTCCTTCCCCTTACATGCCTTGTCAAGGCATATGAGAGTCTGCTGAGGGCAGTGGTGGCATCCTCACTCCTGGAGGGGTTTCAAAGCCATGCAGATGTGGTGCTGAGAGCAGTGGTTTGGTGCTGGCCTGGCAGTGCTGGGTTAATGGTTGGACTCAAGGATCTGCAAGGTCTGTTCCAACCAAAACAATTCTTTGATCTCAGTCCACATTCTCCTAATGTTGAGTCATGTCAGGGAAACAGTTCCTCATTTTTTTGACTTATTGGCATTACATCATGCTGTGCTCCTGTGATTATAAAGCCATGGCAGCAGAAACTTAGACTCGGGTTCTGGCAGTCCTGGTGAAGACCTTGGCCACCCAGAGCTGTAGTGCTGGGGGCACAGAATCAGCCTCTCTCAATAGAGGTAACCACAAACCCTTGGTTAACTCTCACTCTCTGGGGGCATTTTCTGTTCACTAAGTGAGGGAGGGCATGGCTGGCTGGCTGCTGGGGCTCAGGGAAGGGCAGACAGATGAGGGCATGCACTCAGTTGCTCAAGAAGGCTAACAGGATCCTGGCTTGCAGCAGCAGTGGTGTGGCCAGCAGGAGCAGGGCAGGGATTGTGTCCCTGTACTTGGCACTGGAGAGGGCAGGCCTCAAATGCCAGATTCAGTTCTGGGCCTCTCACTCCAAGGACACTGAGGGGCTGGAGCAGGTCCTGAGAAGGGCAACAAAGCTGGGGAAGGGTCTGGAGAACAGGGCTGGGAAGGAGCAGCTGAGGGAGCTGGGGGTGTGCAGCCTGGGGAAAAAGAGGCTGAGAGGAGACCTTCTGGCTCTCTGCAGCTACCTGAAAGAAGGTTGGAGTGAGGTGGGATTGGTCTCTGCTCCCTAGTATCAGGTGACAGAAGAAGAGGAAATGGCCTGAAACTGTGCCAGGGGAGACTTAGGTTGGCTCTTAGGAACAATTTCTTTGCTGCCAGAGTGGTCAGGCATTGGCACAGGCTGCCCAGGGAGGTGCTGGAGTCACCATCCCTGGAGGTATTCAGGAAACCTGTGGGCATGGCCCATGGGGACAGGGTTTAATGGCCGTGATGGGGTTGGGCAGAAGGTTGGACTTGGGGACCTTGGAGGTCTTTTCCAACCAAAACAGTTCTATGATTCAGTGATAGCTGCAAGCTGGGCTTGTGGAAAGCAATAAAAGCACCTTCCAGTCCATGCTGCAGTGTCCCAGATGCTGGCATGGGGAGCACAGGCAGTGTGCAGCCAGGAGCTGCCTGCTGGGGTGGCTGGGAGCAGCCATGGCACTGCAAGCTGGGCATCAGCTGTGCCCAGGGTTTCTCACCAACACAGCCTGAGTGTCCCCAGCTCATCCCAGCCTGACCTGCAAGTAGACCTCAGTAGAAATCTGAGGAACTTGCACAGTTTGGGCAAACTGGTTCCTGGGGGCTGCCTCTGCCAAGGTTTAACCTCCACCTCGAGCCAGGTCACACAGCTCCCCAGAACCGCTCACACTCCTCCTAAGTGTTGCAATCCCTGGAACTGAGGTGGGAATTTCTGTAGGGGTGAGTCAGAACAGGCCTAGGCTGACTGAGAGGGGATTTTTTTCTGTTAAAGGGGAAAGGGAAGGGAATTTGAGCAGGGCCTGTTCTGACAAGATAAGGGGGGATGGGTTGAGGAAGGAAGAAATGTTCAACACTGGGAGTGATGAATCACTGGGCCAGGTTGCCTGGAGGGATGGTAGAAGCCCCACCTCTGGACCATTCCAGGTCAGGTTGTTGGGGGCTTTAAGCAGTTGCAGATGTCCCTGCTGACTGCATGTGGATTGGACTAGATGACCTTTAAAGGTCCAGTCCAACCCAAACCAGTCTGGGATTCTTTGGTCTTCCACCTACCTCAGGATACAGAAGCTGTGCTACAGCCAGCTGAGCAAAAGCAGTTCCTCTGTTCCTAACCTCACTCCTTTTGCTGCTGGGTGATCTTCTTTGCAAAAGATCTCCTCAGCAGCCTTGCTCTCTGCCTCCCTCCCTTAACCTCTGGCTTCTTAAACCATAGGTGTTAACTTCTTCTCCCAGACTGCCATCCAGTATGGTGCCAGCCAACCCTGAATACTGCTCACCCTGCTCACCTAAATGGTCACATTGAGTTCATTGCTGTATTCCTGACAGCAGACTCAAAGTTCTCAATTGAAAGGCTCGCAGTAAAATGTTTTGAGTAATCAGAGTTAATCTTTGGAATAGTTGTGGAGTAATTCTCAGCTGACTGTTGCTAGTAGATGCCATAGTTACAGAGCTGAGCTGCTGCTTTGTGGCTACAAATCAAGTGTACTGGAGCTGTCACTGGTAAAAAGCAGGTAACAAAGAGTGGAAGAAAGGAATATTAATGGAGCAATTACCAGTTTCAGTGTCTCATTGTGGAGTTGGGTAGCTAAATGCAGCACCAAGGCATGGTAGATGTAGGGATCTCCTTGGCTGTGTGCTGTGCTGTGGAGTCCCAGGGAATCCAGCAGCCTTTGCAGTGCTGCAGGTGGTGTTAGTGCTGAGCGTGTGCTGAACTTCAGTCCTTCACTGGCTGCTCTTTGCACAGAGTCAGAGTCTCAGACTCACAGAAGAGTTTTGGTTGCAAAAGATCTCACCCAGTCCAACTGTTACCCAGCACTGCCAAGTCACCACTAAACCACGGCCCTCAGCACCACTTTTTCACAACCTTGGAACCTTTCCAGGGAGGGCAACTCCAGCACTGCCCTGGGCAGCTTCTTACAGGCCTTGACAGCCCTCAGGGGAAAGAAACTGTTCCTCATGTCCAGCCTAAACCTCGAGGCCATTTCTTTTCATCCTGGGATTTAAAACCCAGTTTGTTGATCAGGAGATAGAAGACCTTCATGCTTCAAGTGTCAGGTCTCTGCCCAAGTGAGGGAGAAGCTGCCTTTGTTCTGAGCCAGCTTGCTCTTTGGCCAGCTTGTTCTTCTGTCCTCTGCTGCCCCAGGTAACAATGCAGGTGGTGGCAGCTGGGTTTAGTGTCCACCTCAGTGGTGGTGCCTGCACAGCAGTGGTTTTCTCCATGACCTTCTCTCCCTGTGTTTTCCTTCTGCAGTGTTTGGTGTACATTTCCCCCCTCTCTTTTATCCCTTGGTTGAACGTGTGTGTGTGTGTCTCTGTGTGTGTGTGTGTGGTGTCTCTCAGTAGAGGAGTGAGATGAGGTACATTTTGCAACTGGACACAGACTTCCATGAGGTTTTGCTGTTTGCTTTTTTCCACCTGGATACTCCCTCTACCTCCTTCTGCAGCAGTGCAAAGCACATTGTGTGCTCTGCAGAGTTGGACTCCATGAGCCTTATGGGTCCCTTCCAGCCTGGGATGTTTTATGATTCATAGAATCACAGCATGGTTTGGGTTGGAAGGGACCTTGAAGATTGTCTAGTTCCAGCCACCCTGGCATTGGCAGGGACACCTTCCACTAGGCTTATGATTCTATGAGGTCCTCCCTGCCAAAGTGCTCAGGGGAGATCTTTTAAGTTAGTATCATGAGTGGAGAAGGATGGAGCAATGTGTGTCAGAGATCATGGCTCAGTGTTGTGGCCACTGTCTGAGTGCATGCCCAGCTGGGTGGTGCAGCTGAGGGTGGCCATCAGGCAGGGTAAATTGGGAGACCATGGGGAACAGGGAGAGGCACTCCCTGGTGGGAGTGGCAGGAGGGAGGACTCAGCTCCCACTGCAAATGAGGTGAAGCCTCAGACTTCCAAAGGTGAGAAAATCAGGTGGGGAGTGGTAGGAGGGAGGACTTGGCTCTCACTTCAAGTGAGAAGAAGCCTCAGACTTCCAAAGGCAAAGAAATTGGTGCTGAGTGCAGCCACACTTGACTTGGCATAGCAGGGCCAGGTGACACAGCTCTGCCAGCTGCAGCTGCCCCAGCAGAGGAGCCAGCCTGCTCCTTCTCAGGGTTTACGAGGGGTGGCACTTGCTAAGTGTCCAGGGTGACTTCAGCCACAGGTCGCAGCAGCCAAGTTACGAAGCTGTGAAGAAAGTGGGCGTGTGATGGAAACAGTGACAGAAGGAGGGCCTGGGGCTTGGCTTTATAAGCAGGCCTCCATCTTGCAGCTGGACTGTCGGCAACTTGCTGAACTCATTTCCTGAAGGGCTAAGGCATGAGCTAGGGCTGCAAAAGGACTTGGGCATCCAGCCTGCACAACTGCCAAGTCCTCACAGGACTTCAAAAGTTTGCTTCCAGCATGGATGGGGACATGTTCTTGAAATGAATTCCATTTTCTCATTAAAAGATTCTAATTAGCCTCAAACCAGCACAGAACAGGACTTGGCTGCACGATGGTGGCATGTCACAGCTGCTTTACAGGTTCACAGATTGCACTGGGCTGGAAGGGACCCTCAAAGGGCATCTTGTCCAACCCCCTGCAATGAGCAGGCACACCTCTGACTGGATCAGACTGCCCAGGGCCACATGAGTTCTTTAGTGCCTGCTGTGAGTGTGAGTAAGGCTCAGAGTGGGGCTTGGCACATCGAAGTTGTGCAGGCACTGCTGCCATGGAGATGATGTGGGGAGAGCTGCAGAGCTTGGCAATGGTGTTGAGCTGCTGCATGTTCGTGCTGAGAGTGACAGCAGCTGTGCTGAGCTTAGAGACAGTCAGGCTGAGGGAAGCCTGAGCACATTGAGTCAGGAAAGCAACCTTGGGCAAATCTTCTATTGTAATGCAGTCATAGAATCATTGAATGGGTTGGGTTGGAAGGAGTCATAGAGGTCATCTAGGTCCAAACCCCATGCTATGGGCATGGACACATTCCAACAGCCCAGGTTGCTCAAGGTGTTGTCCAACTTGGCCTTGAACACCTCCAGGGAGGGAGCATCCATGACCTCCCTGGGCAACCACCCTCACTGTAAAGAACTTCTTCCTAGCTTACAGTCTCAATCTTCCTTCTTCCAGCTTCAATCCATTCCTTCTCATCCTGTCACTACAAGCCCTTGTAAAAAGTCCCTTCCCAGTTCTCCTGTAGCCCCCTTCAGGTACTGGCAGGCTGCTCTAAGGTCTCCCTGGAGCCTTCTCTTCTCCAGGCTGAACAACCCCAACTGTCTCAGCCTGTCCCCATAGGGGAGGTGCTGCAGTCCTCTGAGCATCTTTGTGACCTCCTCTGAACCCTCTCCAGCAGCTGCATGTCCCTCTTGTGTCGGGAACACCAGAGCTGGCTGCAGTGCTCCAGGTGGGGCCTGAGCAGAGCAGAGCAGGGAGCAGGATCCTCTCTCTGCTGCACAGAGCAGGGCTGGGGCAGCGAGAGGCTGCAGGCGGTGTGTCCCCGGTGGCGTGGCGCCGGGCGGGCAGGCGAGGCGGGCACAGTGCTGCCAGAGGAGCCCTGTGTGACACTCACTCTGTTCTGCTTGCAGCTTCGACGTGGAGAATGGCCCCTCGCCAGGACGCAGCCCGCTGGACCCGCAGGCCAGCTCCTCCTCGGGGCTCGTCCTGCACACCACCTTCCCAGGCCACAGCCAGCGCAGGGAGTCCTTCCTCTACAGATCCGACAGCGACTACGACTTGTCCCCAAAGACCATGTCCAGGAACTCCTCTCTCCCGAGCGAGCAGTAAGCACCAACTCGCCTCACATCCAGTTTGGCAGTGACTGAGAGCTTTGCATCACCTCCTGTAACCTCAGAGCTCTCTTAGGAGGATGGTACAGATGGTCCTCACGTTTCGTCGCCCAGGATGGGTGCTTTTATGTCCTGCTAGGGCATGAATTCCCTCTCCCCATCCCACCCTTGAAATCATAGAATGGTAGGGATTGGAAGGGGGCTCTGGAGATCATCCAGTCCAAGCCCCTTGCTAAAGCAGGGACACCAACAACAGCCTATCCAGCAGCACAATGGCCAGCTGGGGTTGGAAGCTTCCCGGAGAAGGAGACTCCACAACCTCTCTGGGCAGCCTGCTCCAGGGCTCCAGCACCCTCACAACAAAGAAGTTTCTCCTCCTCTTTAGGTGGAGCCCCCCGGGCAACAGTTAGTGACTGTTGTTCCTTGTCCTGTCAGTGGGCAGCGTTGAGAAGACTCTGGCCCCATCCTCTTGCCCCTCACAGGTCCTTTAGCTTCAGGAGGCTGTGGATGCCCCCTCCCTGGAGGTCGGATGAGGTCTTGAGCAGCCTGGGCTGTTGAGAGGTGTCCCTGCCCATGGCAAAGGGTGTGGACCTGGATGATCTTTAAGGTCCCTTCCAACCCAACCCATTGTATGATTCGGTGATGATTCTGTGTCCACACTGGACCAGCCAGCAGCAGAAGCCTGTTGCTCCAGCTTGGTGGTTTTCTGGACTGCTTTTGGCTCTGCTAAACTCACCATGTGTTCTCAGAGTCTGCTTAGCATCACCTCTGTTTTTTCTTAAGTCAGTAAGGCTCCATTTGCCTGGACAGCAGCAGTATGACTGTACCTGTATTTATAGTGTTCCTCTTCTCTCTCCTGTTTTTTGTCATGGGTTGTTGAATGTACAGCAGACAGCTGAGGCAGATGGTTGAGCTTGAGAGGATCAATACAACAGGGAGGGTGGAGCTCAAATCAGCGTCCTGCATTTGCAGACCTTTATTTTAAAAGGCATCATTTAAAGTTTCAAAGCAACCACTAAGCTATTACCAAAACAAAAAGTTTACCTGTTGTGAAAGCCCTGCAAGTTTTGTCATGAAATAGACATCTCAGTATTAGCCAGACCCAGGAGGAGAATTCTGAAAGAGGACATCCCTGCCTGTTAGTTAGCATCCAGTCAATACTTACCAAAGCACCCACTCCAGATTATGCCAATGGCATGTTTTGTGGCAATGGTGGGGAGAATCCTGCCCAGCTGTGCCCACCACCCCCATCTCCTCCAGCTTCACCTCTCCCTGCCGGAAGAGGTGTTTGTCTGCTACAGGCATCCAGGCCTGTGCCACACTCAGGGGAACCAACATCTCCATGCTGACCTGGTCTTGACATCTCTGCTGAGAGAACTGCAATTAAAATGCAGATTTGGCAGCACTGATATCTGAATCTGGACATGCTCTGTGGCAGCACAGCCAAGGATCGATCCCCTTTGAAGGGGTCCAACACTGGTGGGCACCTCTTGAGATATGCCTGCAGCCATCTGTGCTCTCCTGCCTGCAGCCATGGCTCTCCTGCTGCCTGTAGTCATGCCTGTACTCTCCTGTCTGCAGATGTGCCTCTTCTGCCTGTAGTCATCTGTGTTCTCTGGATGATAGGTTGGACTGGATGATCTTGGAGGTCTCTTCCAACCTGCTTGCTTCTATGATTCTGCTGCCTGTAGTCATGCTTGTACTTTTCTGCCTGCAGCCATGCCTCTTCTCCTACCTGCAGCCATGCCTCTCCTGCCTACAGCCATGCCTCTTCTCCTGCCTGCAGCCATGCCCCTCCTGCCTGCAGCCATGCCTCTTCTCCTGCCTGCAGCCATGCCTCTCCTGCCTGCAGCCATGCCTCTCCTGCCTGCAGCCATGCCTCTTCTGCCCATCGTCATTCCTTGTCTCCTGCCTGTGCTGTGCCTCCTCTCCTGTAGGTGGTATCGTACACCACCCCCCCCTTACTGACCCTGTCCACACATTTTTCTCCAACCTTCTGGCCGAAGCCTTCCCGGACAGCAGAGGCAGCTCAACCCCAGGGCCTGAACCACATCCCAGGCCACGTTAGAGGCCAGCAAGAGCCAGGAAATTCAAAGCTGACTTCCCCCGGGCCGCTATGTTTTTTTCCAGGGCGGTGGGAGCGTGCCGCCTTAGCTTTTGGGTTTCCTGGCTTTATGGCAGGCTGGCACCACTGCGAGCGCTGGCTCCGGCTGGGCTCTTGTGGACACACACCGTCAGGCCTGTTTTCCATCAGGAGCACGGCTTTATGAGGTGTTAAATCGCCGAAGGTTAACCTTCTGTTTCTCTTGGGTCGCGGCTGCCGCCCGGGGTAACCTCCCCTCAGCCAAACGCTATTCTGGGGGCAAATGACGCCGCTTTTCGAGGTCAACTGTCTCGTTTTCCTCCCGTTTCTCCCTAGGCACGGGGACGACCTGATCGTCACACCTTTCGCCCAGGTGAGTCGGCAGCTTTGTTGGCTTCTACCCGCTAAAAACAAAACAAAACAAACAAACAACTGGAAGCGGAGCGAATAACATCCCCGCGGTCTTCCCTCCCCTCCTAGGTGCTGGCGAGCCTGCGAAGCGTCAGGAACAACTTCACGCTCCTCACCAATTTGCACGGCACCTCCAACAAGTAAGGGTGGTTGTGTTTATTTTTTTTTCCTTCTTTTATACAGCTGGCGTGCAGTAAAGGGCCCGCGGGAGGCCGAGAAGGGGCGGCGGGGCTGGGGGGCCGGGAAACCGCGTCCGCGTCCGTCGGCCTCCCGACGCGCCACGCTCTGAGCGCCAGGGGGCGCCAAAACGCAGCTCGCCGCCGGGTCCCGGCGCTGTCTCTGCCTCCAGCCTGCCCTCCCTGCTCCTGCATCGTGGTCCTGGCTGCAAGGGTTGGGCAAGCATGGCGAGCTTGAGGAGAAAGCGAGCAGGTTTTGCTTGGGAAGAGGGAGTGCCGATGTGTTTTGGGGGCACGGCGTGGTGTCTTCGCCGGGTTTGGCAGGTTGGCTGTGGGAGGTGTTCAGAGTCATAAACTCGTAGAAGGGCAGGATTGATTTGGTTGGAAAAGACCCTTGAAATGGTTGGATCTGACCCTTAATCCAGCACTGCCAGGTCAACAGTAAGCCATGACCTTCAGCACCACAGCTACACAGCTCTGAAACCCTTCCAGGGATGGGGAACTCCACCCCTGCCCTGGGTAGCCTCTTCCATTGCCTAACAACTCTTTCAAGTGAAGAAATTGGTCCTCATGCCCGACCTAAACCTCCTCAGGTGCAACTTGGGTTTGTTTCCTCTTTCCCTGTCACTTGTTCCTTGGGAGCAGAGCCCAACCCTCACCTGGCTTCAGCCTCCTTTCAGGGAGTTGCAGAGAGCCAGAAGGTCTCCTCTCAGCCTTCTTTCCTCCAGGCTGCACACCTCCAGCTCCCTCAGCTGCTCCTCCCCAGCCCTGTTCTCCAGACTGTTTGCCAGCTTTGTTGCCCTTCTTTATACCTGCTCCAGTCCCTCAGTGTCCTTCTTGGAGCAAGAGGCCCAGAACTGAATCCTGTATTTGAGGCATGCTCTCGCCAGTGCCAAGTACAGGGACACAATCACTGCCCTGGTCCCACTGGTGACTCTGGTTTTGATAGGTTCATAGATGCCCAGCTCTGGATGGAAGTGCCATTGATGTTCAGGTCAGTCAGCCTGTGGTGCTGTCCTGCACTGCTGCAGTTTCTTCATGAGAGAGGTGGTCACAGCCATGGGCTGGACACTAAGGAAGCAACCCCCAAGCATGAGGCTATGGGAATGGTGAGGAGACAGGTTGCAGGGGGATACCCAGAGATCTGCCCCATGCTGCCTGCAGGGCAGGGATCCTACACTGCTGCCCCTGGCACTGCAGTTGCAGTGTGTGGGGCAGGTGATGCCCACCAGAGGAAGATGTTGTTTTTCATACCTGCTGAACAGGAGAAACCAAACAAAGTCCTTTCTGCGCCTTGCTCCGGGATCACTGCTTCCCCTCAGCTATTTATAATGAGCAAAGTCGGCGTCATCCGCTGGCCTGGCTTGCCCCGGGAGAGCTGTTCTCTGTGAAACCAGCATCACTCGTTCCTGGCAAGCTCAGTTAGGCACCCACCCATCCCACCCTGGGACTGCCAAGCTCTGCTTGCTCAAAGCTGTCTCCTGACAGAAGGATGGGGTTCCAGAACAGGCTCCACTGGGGCACCGTGGGCTTGCTTTGCTGCCACACGGGTGAGTGGCACCTCCCGGGTGCCCACCGTGGACTTCCTTTGCTGCCACACGGGTGAGTGGCACCTCCCCGGTGCCCACCATGGGCCCTGCTTTCTGCCTGCCAGCACAGTCTCGTCTTTTACATAAAGCCCAGCACTTTCTGCAGGCCTGAGGTTTTCCTGCTCTTGATTTCCATTTGCAGATGTTGATGGGAAGGAACCACTGCATTCCAAGATGGAGGTTAGCAGAAAAACAGATGATTGAAAGAGATTCCTACTTTTTTATGCTTTTTTTTTTTAATTGACCAACTGAAGCCTTTCAGCAGTTCCTAATGAGGAATGTGAAATTGGACAGGGCCGGAAGGAAGCGAGGGCGTAACCTGTAGGACACAGAGGCATCTTGCAGTGTCCTTTTGAAAACATTCCCAGATTTGATTGAGGTCTACATTTGCTTGCCCAGCCAAAGTCATTAAAGTGTTTAAACCATTATATCCCAAAGATCCAAGTCCGTGGCAGAATGTGCTTCCAGGCACCGTGCAGCTTCTCTCACAGTTTCCAAACAGCTCTGCTAGGTTACAGCCCTGCTGCCAGCTCATGATTTTATCATATGTCTCATGATATGTGGCATTTTACTTAAACTTCTGCTCCAGGGGAATCATGAGAATCTCAGCTTTTCTTTAGTCCCTCCTCTCCATCTCTTCTTTTTTATTTTTTTTTTTCCTTCTCCTCCTCCTCCTTCTCCTCCTCCACCACTCCTGGCCCAAAAAAGAAAGAAGAGGATGCTGTCCCACACAGTTACAGAAAATGCTGGAAAGTATGAATGTTAAGGGCTGGAGGGAAAAAAAAACAACTGGTAGTCATACTTTTTTGGAGTTTAACGTCAGGGGTTTTAAGGCAGTTTCCTGATTGGAAAAGTGGAGAGGATGATTAATGGTTTCGGAGAGCCTGACTTTGGCAGATGAGGAGAGGGACACGGTCAGAAGGCATCCGGCGCCTGCTGCTCTTGCTACCCGCTGGCAAGAGGGAAGGAGCGGGAAGCAGGAGCCGTGTCCACGTGAGAGTGGTGGTGCCCAAGAAGGGGCAATGCTGTCGAAACCCAGGGTCTCTCTCGCAGAAACCAGGGTGGGCGACCTAATTGCGAGGTGCCGGGGGCGGTGCCCATCCCTCTTGGTGCCCCGCGGTGGGGAATACCCTGTGGAGTAGCAGCTCATCCCTCCCCGCCCCCCAGAGACATGTCTGTGCAACTCGGCAGAGGGCTTGGAGATACCTGGAGCAGGTCTCCCCAGATACCGGAGCCACAGCGTGCTGTCCCTGTTGGGGAGTTTCTGTTTTTCAGAGATGTTGAGATTTGGCTTTTCAAAGGCTGGGCGGAGGCAGGTCGAGGCACATTTGCGAGGCAGCAGGCATCCAGCGCGCGCCCTGTGCTGAACCCTTCGAAGAATCTGGGTCCTGCAGCTCCCTCCAGAAAAGCCAAGCCTTTGAAATCCCACGTGGCGAGCGGGTGCTGCACCCAGGGCAGCTTTCTGCTGAGGAGCAGCTTTGGTGCCCACGCGCTGCTGGCGGCGGGGGAGGCCGAGGCGCGAGCGGGACCGGAGCTCTCACCTGCTCCGCCAGCCCCTCCCCAGCAACCCCCCGCAGCTACCGCCGCAGCCCGGCCGAGCCGCTCGCCTGCTTTGATTGCAGCTTCAAAGGAGAACTGGCGAAGAATGGAGGTTGCCGTTCAGTGGCTGGCTCCAAAAGAATTGGGGTGAGGAGGCTGGCCAGGAGAGAGCGGGGCAAGTCTGGCTTCGGGTGAAGTGTACCAGAAACTTCTTAGGGAAGCAAACGCCCAGGGTTTTGGTTTGGGCCAGCCTGGAGCACGGCACTCGGTGCAAAATGGAGTGTCCTGATCTTGGTGTCAGCTCATTTTACCGTCTCTGGAAGAGAAGTCTCTGCCTCCTTGAGCAAATGATGGGTTCGACTTGAAAAATTGCGAGTTGGATTTGGCAGGGCTCACAGTGAGGCGTTTGGAGCAGCACTGCATCCTTCTTCCAGACAGGTCCTGCTTGCTCCCCTCCAGCAATTCATCAAAGAGCTTTTGGGCTTTCTAAACTCTGGACTTCTGGGATTAAATTGTTACCCCTAGTCAAAAAAAAAAAAAGCCCTTCAGCTGTTTCTGAGCTCTAGTGACTGCAGCCTTGTCTTGCTTGCTTCCAGGTGCAATCTGAACTGTTGACTGTAGGGTTTAAAGCTGTGCATGTCTCACTTCATCTGTGGAGTTGCCTTGCAGCTAGTGTAGCATTTGACATCACTTCAGGGTTCAGTCCAGACCTTGTGGGGAAAAGCTTTTCAAGAGAAGGCCTTGGCTCTGGGGGACCTGCCCACTTCTTTAAGCCACCAAGACCAGCCTCACAGGGCTGCCCAGGGCAGTGCCCATCCCTGAAAGGATCGAAAAGCTGTGGAGATGTGGTGCTGGGGGACATGGCTTAGCAGTGACCCAGCAGTGCTGAGTTAATGTCTGGACTCAAAAGATCTTGAAGGTCTTTTCCAACCTAAACGATTCCACAATTCTGTGATTCTGACCAGACGGTTGCAGAGGTGGTGTGGGGTGGTGGCAATTCTTTCCTGCCAGCCTCCTCTCCAGGCAGGGTGCACAGATCCCTGGGTCCTCCCAACTGATCTACTGACACTGCTCAAACAGCTGTGAAGTGTTTCGAGCTTCTTTGTCAATAGGGGGGAAAAAAACAACCAAACAAAACAAAAAGTATTTTTGAGTGTAGGAGTTGGCAATTTGAGCTGCCAGGAGGATTTGCAAAGGTAAATAATCCCTGTTCGTTCTTTATCACTCCCAGGAGATCGCCAGCAACCAGTCAGCCGCCTGTCTCCAGAGTCAACCTGCAAGGTATGTGTGTGACTCCAGTGATCACCTGCGAGGTCAAGTGCAGACAGCTCTTGTTGCACATCATTTTACTAACAGCTGCTTCTCCTCTCCCTCCCCCTGGTGCAATTCTGGGCTTGGGTTGCTTCTTCTGAGTTACTCGTGCAAAGCGAACCGCGGGAGAAGCGTCAGAGCCAAAACGTTGTTATCTGAGTGGTTTGGGGTTTGGAATTATCCTTGTATGTCAGCACAGAAGATGAACATGATGTTGGTTTGATAGTCATGGCCACAGTGACTGCTCTTCCTCAGAGTCCCTGGTGCTGCACAGGCCCAGACAAGCCTCAGCCTACAAGCCTCGAGCAGGCTCAGACACAGCTGGATGGGTTTTTTATCCTGTTTATTTCCATGTGATCCATGTCAAAATCGCAGTCTCTGAAAACCTTCTCAGGTGAAACTTCCTCTGCTTCCAAGAGGCTGCCCTGGAACAGCATTTCTGTGTTTTCTTGTTTGCTCATGGTCTTTTGAAACCCACATGTAGCAACCGAATGAGAGCAGAAGTCAGTGAGTCTGGCTCGTTGCATCTCCTTCCTTGGCTGCTGCCCCACTCCTGTCCCTTGGTCACCTTGCTGGCACCCTGCTGTCAGCCCAGCCCGAGGGCAGAGACCACAGCAAACACGAAGAGCTTCCACTGTAGTCACAGAGGAGAATAACCTCGGCGCTTGTGCTAGAGCCTGGTCAGAGAGGGACCTCTGAGGGTGCAAAAGCAAGGTGGGGGGCAGCAAACAGAGGTGGGGAGTAGCTGTGGTGGGAGGAGGGAGCTGTGTGAGTAGGATGGAGCAGTGCAGCTGGGAACAGAGGCAGCCTGCTCTGTACTTACGGCAGGTGGGGAGTAGCAGGCTGAAGGGAGGCTGCCTTGTTCTCTGCAGCTCCCTGGAAGGAAGGCAGAGCCAGGTGGGGGTTGGTCTCTTCCCTCAAGAAAGAAGTGATAGAATGAACTAAAAAGGCCTCAGGTTGCACCAGGAGGGCTTTGGGTTGGACACTGCAAGTAACTTCTTCACTGCAAGTCCTCTTAAACACTGGAACAGGCTTCCCAGGGAGCAAACTGCCCATCCCTGGAGGTGCTTAAAGGAGGCAGAGAGGTGATGCTGAGGGACGTGGTTAGCAGCACACCTGGCAGAGTTAGATGATGGCTGGAGTCAGTGCTCTTGCAGGTCTTTCTTAACCAAAACTTTTCCAGCTATCTATGATTGTAAGTTTGTTTTTACACCTGAGTTTAGCCACGCAGTGCTGAGGGCTTGTGGGACCCTTTCCAGGAGCAGAGCTGGCCCTACTTGCACTAAATTAAAGGTTACTCTCCCAGAGAAGGAGATAAGATTTGGAGGAGTGCCCATTTGCAAGGTTTAATTGCAGCCTTTCCAATCATTATGTGCTTGGAGGGACTATTAAAGCTTAATTTTTATAGTGTGTGAAGGCTGGCTAACCAACTATCACTTCCTTTCACACTGTGCATTATTTACTGTCTGGGGACAGGGACAGTCCTGGAGGCTTCCAGATTTGGTTCCTCAGACCTTGTTAAGAGGATGTGGAAACCTCTGATGCAGAAAGAAAGCTGGACAGCAGGATCTTCAACTCCCTTCTCCTGCCCCCCTCGCTGTGAGCAGTGTTGAGTCAGGGCCAGCAGGAATGCAGCACATAACCCCACATAAAAATCTCTCCTAGCAAGACACTGATTTTGTGGCCCAGGCTGGAAAAAAATCATGGAAAAATTAGTAAGCTCTTCATAGATGTGTTTGTGTAAGCTACAGAACCTACTAACCAGGAGAGAAATCCCTTCCAGGAATTTTCAGGTTAATTTGCTCTACACTTTGTGTGAGAAGCCTGGCTTGCAGCTTCTGAGTACTGGGGATGTTTTCCTACAGCATTGCCAGCATCAGCTGCAGCACTTAGAGGTGCTGGGGATACCTCTGGACTCACCAAATCACAGACTTTGGGCTGAGGGACCTGTAAAGCTCACCCAGTCCAACTGCCCTGCAGCCAGCAGGGACAGCTGCAGCTAGAGCAGGCTGCTCAGAGCCCCAAACAGCCTGACCTGCAGTGGTGCCAGGGGTGGGGCAGCTACCACCTCTCTGGCAAATCTGGGCCAGGCTCTCACCATTCTCAGTGTCAAACATTTCTTCCTTCTCTCCAGTCTGAATCTCCCTCTTTTACTTCAGACCATCACCCCTTGTCCTTTCACAACACACTCTGCTCAAAAGTCTGCCCCCAGCCTTCTTTTTGGACCCTTGAAGCACTGCAAGGCCACCAGAAGGTCTCCCTGGAGCCTTCTCTTCCCCAGGCTGAGCACCCCCAACTCTCCCAGCCTGGCCTCCCAGCAGAGCCCTTCCAGCCCTCCCAGCACTGCTGTGGCCTCCTCTGGCCCTACTCCCACAGGTCCCTGTTTGTGCTGAGCACTCCAGAGCTGCCCCAGCACTGCAGGGGGGTCTCAGCAGAATGCAGCAGAGGGGCAGAATCCCCTCCCTGCCCCTGCTGCTCAGACTACTGGCAGGACAGGTCTGGCTCTGGGCTGGCTCATGTCCAGCTTTGTACCCACCAGCGCCTGAAGTCTCCCTCAGAGCTCTTCTTCAGCCCTTCATCCCTCTCTCTGTGTTTAGCTAACCCCAGCTTCTAATGCTTGAATTCACAAAACTTTCAGCTTCCTCTTTGACACAGATAATTGCAGAGAAGCAAAGCTCAAGGAGAGAAAGCAACCAAGATGAGTCCAACACTTGGTATCTCTACCCTCGTGATCCTGACTCGTGGCTTTTAATGTTTCTCTGCTAGTGATGGTGGATAGGTGAACAGATCTAAAATTAGTGATACTGACATCTTGCCTGCTCTGTGCAAAAAGAAGCTGGCCAAGTGTGGAAATGAGCCCTGCCAGATGCATTTTCAGTACAGAATCATAGAGTCACAGAATCATTTTGGTTGGAAGAGGCCTCTGAGACCGAGTCCAGTCCTTAACCTGGCACTTCCAGGTTACCACTGACCCATGTCCCTCAGCACCACAGCTGCACAGCTCTGAGACCTCTCCTGGGACTGGGACAGCACCACTGCCCTGGGCAGCCTGGGTCATGCTGTCAGAACCTTTTGGGGAAGAAATTGTTCCTCTTGTCCAACCTAAACTTCTGCATGGGGCAGCTGGAGGCTGTTTCCTTTTATCCTATCCCTCCTTGGGAGAAGAGCCCAACCCCAGCTGGCTCCAGCCTCCTCTCAAGGAGTTGCAGAGAGCTACGAGGTCTCCCCTCAGCCTCCTCTTCTCCAGGCAGAACAATACTGCTTCCCTCAGCTGCTCCTCTCCAGCCCTGTTCTCCAGACCCTTCACCACCTTCATTGCCCTTCTTTGGACCCACTCCAGCACTTCAATGTCCTTCTTGGAGTGAGGGGCCCAAAACTGCACCCAGGATTCAAGGTGTGACCTCAGCAGTGCTGAGCACGGAGGGACAATCCCTGCCCTCGTCAGTGCAGAGGTAAAGTCCCTTCCCTTTACTTTCTAAAGAAGTTTCCATTTAAAAGCAGTGACAACAAAGACTTTCAGGGGATTTTTCCTTTCAACGTTTGCAGCTTTTTTTTCCCCCCCGGCAACTTCTAATTTGGAAATTGTGAAAGGAAGGAGATTTTCCTATCAGAACACACTTCCAGTTGTGTGCCAGCAGCTCCTGTGCGTCTGAAAGGCCACAGAGTGTTTTTCCTGAAAGTTTTGGAGAAGGAAGCAGTGATGTTTTGATTGGGCCTGGGCTGTGCTGCATCCCTCCAGATAAAAGAATGCGTTTGGGACTGAAATGTGTTTGTGTTCCCTAGGTGGGTTCGTCGGCACGGGGTGGAATTCAGTGTCACACTGATTCGTGTGCTGGCCACAGTCAGCAGCAGCGCCTCCACTCTGCCTCCTTTTAGTTGGCGTGAGGGGAGTGATTTATATTCTGTTAGGAAAAGCAGGGGGCTGGGGGGTTAAAGGGACCTGGCAAACGTTAGTGGAATTACCCTGCAGGGAGGCAAACTGCGCGCAGCGTTTGCTCTGCAAGTCAGGCCTGCCAGCTGTGTGCTGCAGCTGGGAGCTACAGGAGCTGTCAGTTGGTTTAAACTGAGAGGAGCCAAATCTACTCCTTGTGTCCTCCCAAGATGTTGCATCACCAAGAACACGGAATCACAGAGTCCTAGCACGGTGGGGGTTGGAAGGGATCTCTGGTGATCATCCAGTCCAGCCCCCCAGCTCAAGCAGGGCACCCACAGCAGCTTGCCCAGCAGCACAGTGCCCAGCTGGAAGCTCTCCAGACAAGGAGACTCCACAACCTCTCTGGGCAGCCTGCTCCAGGCCTCCAGCACCCTCACAACAAACAAGATTCTCCTCCTGTTAAGTTGGAACCTCCTGGGTTCCAGTTTGTGCCTGTTGCCAGTT
Organism: Semnornis frantzii; assembly: GCA_013399775.1. NCBI lineage: Eukaryota > Metazoa > Chordata > Aves > Piciformes > Ramphastidae > Semnornis > Semnornis frantzii. The sequence goes on along the minus strand of VWYK01045819.1, from coordinate 5,246 downwards.
GTGTTGCACCCCTGAGCAGAGTCTGGCCCCATCCTCTTGCTCCCCACAAGTCCTTTAGCTCTTGCTGAGCATTGCTCAGCTCCCCCCTGGCGCTGCTCTCTGCAGGCTCTCAGCCCCAGGGCTCTCAGCCCTGGACTCTCTCCAGCAGTTCCCTGACTCTCTTGAGCTGGGGAGCCCAGAACTGGACCCAGCACTCCAGATGTGGCCTCTGCAGAGCAGTGTAGAGGGGCAGGAGAACTTCCCTCAACCTGCTGGGCACACTCTTCTTCATGCACCCCAAGAGCAGCCCATTTGCCTTCTTGGCCACCACGACCCACTGCTGGCTCAAGGAGAATTTGTCCACCAGCACTCCCAAGTCCTTCTCTGCAGAGCCTGTGGCGAAATGCTTGGGCTGTGTGGAAATCATTAAATCCCTTTTTGCTTTCCTGTTCTTGAAAGAATGAGAAGTTGTGGGCAGAATGTTGTGGGACAAAGAGCTCTCAAAGCTCACAGCGTTGTCTCTGTGAGGTTCATAGCTTTCTTAACCTTAGAACCAGAGCCATAAAAGGAAGAGGAACACGTATTGAGCATCCTGTGTTTTGTCCTTGGTATCAGCTTAAGTCAATCTGGCAGGTTTTTCCTGTTATTTGGTTATAAGAGCAGATCACAGGAATGAACAGAATGGCTTTTGTGAATTAACTGAGAAACCATAACCTGGAAATGTGAACCCATAGCAGACAGTACATAAACCTTCACAGGCTGGGAATACTCCAGACCAGAGGTTCCAAAGTAGCAGGGCCAGGGGTTTGAGGGATGCCACCCAGTTGCCTTCTCCAGGCTGGCAGAAGCCATGGTGCAAGGACCTTGCCACTCAAGTGCCTGTGATAACTCTTTCTCCTGTTTTCCTGTTTCTGAGTCTAAACACAGTCTCTGTCAGAACTATTTTCATTGACCTTTTTGCTACCTTGTGCTCAGTGAATCCATCAGCACCTTCTCCATTCAGCTCTGCCCTCCTCTGCCATCACTCAAAGGTCTTTATTCTTACCAAATTGATTCAACTTATAAAGTCTTTAACCAGCAACAAGCCTGGCAGTTGCTGCTTAGTTTTGTTCCTTCCTCCATATTCATTTACTTTACTAATCCCCTCTGAATTAGATCATCTCTCTCTGGCTGCCACGTTCAGTCAAAGCCTCTCATTCTTGCACCCATTTTGGTGCAACCTTTTCTCCATCTGCTTTGTTTCCTTTGTGTTTTTCCCAGGGCTTTTTAACCCTGTACCACATTCTTGCTCTCGGCTCGGCGGAGCTGATCAGTGCTGTTTTAGACACCCACGAGCAAGGCTTGTCCCTCGCTGCGTGGCTCTGCTTCTGTACCTCATCTTTGTTCTGGAGGAGCACAGGCTCTCTGAGTGCCATCACCTTTCCCAGGTCTCTATAAACCCCCAGCTCCCATCACACAGTTTGCAGAGAAAGCAGCACTGCAGTCAGAGAGTCCCAGCGTGGGTGGAGCTGGAAGGGGCCCCTGGAGAGCATCCAGTCCAACCCCCCCCTGCTCAAGCAGGGCACCCACAGCAGCTTGCCCAGCAGCACAATGGTCAGATGAGGTTGGAAACTCTCAAGAGAAGGAGACTCCACAGCCTCTCTGGGCAGTCTGCTGGAGGGCTCCAGCACCCTCACAACAAAGATCAGATGGAACCTTCTGGGTTCTCCTCATGTTTAAGGAAGATGCCATCAGAGAGTCCTTTCTTCAGGAGAAAACTGAGACCTCCATGGAAAAATACAAGTTTCTCTTCCAGTTCAGATNTCCCCTCTGGGGCTGCTCTTCTGCAGGCTCTCAGCCTCAGGGCTCTCAGCCTTTGCTCCTCCCAGAGCTGCTGCAGGCCCCTCAGCATCTTTGCAGCCTGCCCTGGGCTCTTGGCAGTAGTTCCCTGTCTCTCTTGAGCTGGGGAGTGCAGAACTGGACCCAGCTGTGGCCTCCCTAGGGCAGGGCAGAGCAGAGCAGAGGACAGAAGTTCCCTCAGCCTGCAGGCCACACTCTTCCTAATGCACCCCTGGAAGCCATTGGCCTTGGCCACAAGGGCACATTGCTGGATGGTGGTTAAAGGTGTGGCACAACAGGGAGCAGGGTGGGCATGGGGACAGGGGAGAGGTGGCACATTTCTGCCAGAAGGTTGGCTCCCACGGAGACAATATTCTTCCATACTGGTTCCTTGGAGAGTCTGCTGCCTTTGATACTGGTGCCTGAGAGGAGCTGTGTGTGGTGCTAGGGGTCAGACAGTGCTGTCCTGCAGCTGTCAGGTTTGCAGAGACCTGCCTGAGGAGCAGGCCCCTTGGATGCTTTCCTCAGGGAGCCATTGCAGCCTGTCCCCACCCCAAGGCCCTGCCTAGCTGTACAGCACAGCTCTGCTTTGCCACCCCAGGCTTTGGAAGGGAGGGGAGGGTTGTGTGCAGCCCGCTGGGCTATGTCCCACTGCAGCTTTCCAGGGCCGTGTTGAGTCTGCTGTCTGGGGATGGGCGTGAGAGGTTGGTGTTTTCCTAGCTTGTGCCTTAGCCTGTGCTTTGCTGTCCAGCTGCACGTTTGCCTGCACTTCTCACATGCCTTTACAGGAACTCAGCCCTTGGACTCTGGCTTGCTCCGTGGGTGTAAGATGTAGGCAGCCCCATGCAGGAACACTGGAGCACAGACAAACGGCTGGCTGGGGCTGGTGCCTCTGCCGAGGAGGGCTTCTGTGAGGAGTTAACGAGCCCCAGTCCCCAGCTCCACAGATACCTATAAATCCCAATTAGGATGGAGCTTGCACTGTGCTGCTGCTGCTGCTTCTTGGCATCTGGAGAATGGCTCTGGGCATGTAGAATGCAGAGGATTCGTTCTGAGGCTCCAGGTCTGCTGTGAGCTTGGCTGAAGGTCTTTTGGTTTGCAGACAGAAGGTACAAGCCAAGTAGACTTGGTGGTTTGTGCTTTCATGGGCGTGCAAGAGGTGCTGTGTGGTGCCAGGCAGCTGAGCTCTGAGCTCACTGCTTGTGCACAGCGAATTCAGCCCTGCTGGAGCCTCAGCTGTAAATGTTATCAGCTACAAATGTGATTTTTAAAGCATGCTAGAACCACAGAATCACAGACAGGGGTGGGTTGGAAGGCAGAGTAAAGATGGACCAGTTCAACCCCCTGTCATGGGGAGGGAAGCCTCCTACTAGACCAGGCTGCTCCAGGCCTCATCCACATCCCTGGGCAACCTGTGCCAGAGCCTCGCCACCCTCCTGGGGAAGAATTTATTCCTGACGTCTGATGTAAATCCAACTTCTTCCAGTTTGAAGCCCTCACCCCTTGTCCTGCTGCTCCAGGACACTCTTTGTAGCGAGTCCCTCTTCAGCTCTCCTGTAGCTGTCTTCAGATGCTGGCAGGGAGCTCGAAGGTCTCCCTGAAGCCTTCTCTTCTCCAGGTTGAACAACCCCAGCTTGCTCAGTCTGTCTTCATAACAGAGCTCTGATCATCTTTGTGGCCTCCTCTGGCCCTGCTCCAACAGTTCCATGTCCTTCTGCTGTGGGGGGCTCCAGAGCTGCCCCCAGCACTGCAGGAGGGGTCTCAGCCAAGTGCAGCAGAGAGGCAGAATCCCCTCTCTGTCCCTGCTGCCCACACTGCTGGGGATCAGCTCAGGACAGGGCTGCCTCTGGGCTGGCAGTGCACAGTGCTGGCTCATGCCCCGCTTTGCACCCACCAGCATCNCTCATGCCCAGCTTTGCACCCACCAGCATCCTCCTCAGGGCTGCTTTCCATCTGTGCTTCCCCCAGCCTTTGTTTGTGCTTGGGATTGCCTCAACCAGGTACAGGAGCTTGCACTTGGCTTTGTTGAACTTCATGAGACTGACCCTGGCCCACCTCTCCACCTTGTCCAGATGCCTCTGTAGGGATCCCTTACCTCCAGACAGCACCACAGAGCTTGGTGCCATCAGAAAACCTGCTGAGGGTCCCTGATCCCACTGCCTGTGTGGCCAATGCAGATCACGTAGAACCTAAGCAGAGCTGTGTAAGAGACCAGCCTGGTGTCAGCTCAGTGACAGCCTCCAGTAGAGCTAAGCCTGTTGAACAGACCTGCTTTAGCCGGTCCAGAGGAGGCCACAAAGATGATCTGAGGCCTGGAGCAGCTCCCCTACAAGAACATGCTGAGAGAGTTTGGGCTGTTGGAGAAGGCTCTGGGGAGACCTTAGAGCTGCACTGCACTATCAGGGGGACCTAACAGGAAGGCTGGGAAAGGCCTGTGGGGATAGGATGGGGCAATGGTTTGAAAGCAGAACTGGGGAGATTGAGGTTGGACATCAGGAGGAAGTTCTTCACAGTCAGAGTAGTGAAACACTGGGATAGGTTATGCAGGTATGTGGTTGTGGTCCTGGAGACATTAAAGATCAGACTTGATGTGGCCCTGGAGAGCCTGATGGAGTTGGAGGTGTCCCTGCTGAGTGCAGAAGGGTTGGAGAAGATGCCCTTAGAGGGTCCCTTCCAACCTGCTGCAACCTGTGAGTCTGTGAGTGGTGAAGTGGTTCTTACTGCTTGGAGAATTGAAAAGTGTGTTTTTAGGTTGCATATCTAGAAACATTTCTTTCCTGCAAGAGTGGTCAGGCTCTGGAGCAGGCTGCCCAGGGAGGGGGTGGAGTCACCACCCCTGGTGCTGGTAAAGAAACCCATGGCCATGGCCTAATGGCTGTGGTGGGGTTGGGTTGAGGGTTGGACTCGATGACCTTAGCGGTTTTGTTCAGCCCAAACACTTCTATGATTCTCTATCCTTTTTCCCCTGCTTTTATCAGCCTGCCCAGCTTGCAGCTGAGTGCCTTGGCAGGGTTTGTGAGTCATGGCCTGCTGGTACAGCAGGGGCATTTTCTCTCTTGGTGGCCACCCTGTAATGTTGCATTTGGCATTAGGCAGCTGTCCTCAGCCTGGGTGCTCCTGCAGACACCAGGGCCCGAGTCAGGATGAACCTCGGGAAGCGCCGTGGGGAAGCAGCAGCAGCGGCAGCAGCTGGCCCGAGCCCGGGGGCTGCTGGGTGGTGCCTGCTGGGGCAGTTCGTTCCCGCTGTAGTCCGGTCCGGGTGTTGCGCCCGCCCGGAGCACGCCCCCCGCGCTGCGCCTGCTTCTTACTAAGTATCTCAGTTATGCTATTGACGTCAATGCAGTCATTAAAGAGATTGCAGGCCCTCCCAGCGGCAGACCTGTGCCAAAGACCTAGAGGCAGACACATTTTGAAAGGAGAACAGCAGGTTTGCTTTCAGCCTTTGGAGA
>VWYK01045818.1:15177-34526 GCA_013399775.1 Semnornis frantzii | reverse complement strand
GTTTGATTTCTCGAGCCTTTGATGCTTTTGTTGCTTCTGTGATCACTGCCAGAACTGAGACCTGTCCAAGGTAATGGACCAAATTACCTTTTCCCTGGCTATGCTTGCCTAGAAATGTCACCTTTCAACTGCAATGCTTTTGACATCTACCCCCTCAATGGCTCCCATTCTAAATTTGTGGCTAAAGTATCTAGAAACCCAAGGCTGTTGTTAGTGAAGAACCACTTCCCAGTTGAGGAGGCCCCTCTTATCTCCCCTATGACTTCCTTCCCAGAGGTCTTGCAAGGCAGCAGGACAGCTGGAAAAGCAGCTTGGGCAAAAGTGAACTGATCCTAGCTGAGCATGGCACTGTAAATTGATACCCTTTGCCACCCTGCCCAAGGAGCACTCTTATGGATGAGCTGGCATCCCCAGGACAAACGCCAGTGTGCTCAGAGAAAGGGATGCTGTGCCTCCTGACATTTCAGTTTCTCAAACCCAAAACTGCATCCTGTGTATAAAGAAACTTACATTTTCTTGGAGCATTTTTCACATTCGGCCAGAGCTCCGCACAGTGAGGTCCCAGCGTTATGCACCTCATGACATCGAAAAAGCTATAAATAGGAAACTGATTATGTTGCCAGGTACCTGCTGATAGAAGAGGAAATCACCAATATTGAGCTTCTGAAATAACAAAACCATACTTGTGTCAGTGCCAGTAGATCTGCCTTAAGGTTTGCCTAGTCAAAGACAGCCTCAGAAGTGTGCCATTATCAATTAGAAATAAGTAGGCCTTCCTCCCCCAAAAGGTGAGTAAAGATATTTCAGAGGAAAGAAAACTCCATTTGCCACAAAGAAAATGGAAAAGCGTTTCCAGAAAGTAAAGTAACTAAAAAGAGGAAAAGTTCTGCTAGAAACGAAGTGCCTTTGCCAAATGCAGCAATGTATTTGGTGCAGCAAATATTAAAATGTTTTCCTGTGATACATTTTCAGTTCATAGTCTTGGAGAGAGGCACGATCTTATAATCTGAGAGCTACTCTGAGTGCCAAGAATGCCTTCACGTGTTCTACTGAAAGGCTTTGGAAGAAACAGTACAATATAATCAGGGATTACAGAATTCATCATGCAAAAGCATCTCTCTCTACTTCTACATCTATATGTAAATTTGGCATAGGATCCCATACCTTGTGGAGGTGTCGTCGTGAAGATTAATTTGGTTTGTGTTCCACAAGGCAAAGTGCCAGATCTTTAGAGGCTTAAATATATCTTTAGAATCTGAATTTTAAGAGTCTGCTTGTTCCAGGTTTGTTGCTGCAACATACGTTCAAGTGTAAAAGTGCACAAAGTTTCTAAGCATTATTTTCCCTTTTTTTGGCCACTCCAATCCTCCCTGGTTTAATCATTTTAAATCTCCCCAGAAGTTATTGATTTACACATGCTTTTATTTTCTTTTTTCTGGTTTTGGAGACTCTATATTGTTCAGCCTGCAGCTCAGAGTTCAAAGTGCTTGTCTGGCCATCCAGATGCCTCTCACTTGGGAGCTCTGTGAAAGAGCATCAAGTCTTCCACTGAGACTAGCACTTTTTCATTCGTGACTTAAATCACTTTGACTTAAAATGCTGTCACAGCAGTGATGAAAGGCTATTGATGGTAAAATGTTCTTGTCTACAGCCATCCCTGTCTCCATCACAACAATAACTCTGACCAGGGTGTTCTCATACCAGTTAATGGATGCAGTGAGTTTGATAACATCAATTATTATCCAACAGATTCTGTGCTGTGCCAATCCTCCACCCCACTGACTGTTTACCCTTAGTAGGACAATATCTAATGAGTTGTATCTCCCAGTTAATGGTTTCATAATCTGGCTCTGTCATGGTAAACAAGCAATTCCTGATTAGAAACCAAATGCAAAATGTAAGTATAAGGGCAATTGCTGCTGTTAGCTATTACTGCCTAATTAGTCATCCACAATGTACAGCACAGTACCAAGCAAGCTGCCTGCAAAGAATTCTTAGAAAGAAGAGCGAAAATACTCTGTTGGTTCCAAAGTTTGATTCCAATGCAGTAAGTTACTGCACAACTTCATTCCAAATGTGAGTCAGGCTGTGTTTACATTTTGGCTTGTGCATCTGAGCTACCTACCTTGAGGCAGTGGTTCAAAAATCAGTTGCTGCAACTTGCTTCTTGAAAATTTATTTTGCTCCTTCTTAAAATCTTGCCCTGCTTAACCTCAGCAACCTTCTTCAGTTTGAAAATGCAAGCTATAATCTTCTGTAGGGATTTAGCCAGGTGTCTATTTCAGGCTGTAATCTGTGATACAGCTTCCAACATTCACACTGTAGAAGGGTTAAGCCCCTGTGTCTTTGTTCCACAGTAAAAAAGTCCATGGGGTGTTAGCGTAGACAGGAAACAGATTGAAAAAAGCAACATCTTCAGTCAAGCCCTAAGCCTGTGTGGATGCCACTGAGGAGCTGTCCCAAAGAGAGACAAGCTTGAGAGTCAGTGCTCTAACTTTAACCCTGAAATGGCACCTGCAGCGCTGCTGATGACTCCCCTGCTGATGTCCATACTGCTGCCTGAACCAGAATTCTCAATCTAGGGTCACTGCCTCATCGCTCACCAAGTTTCTTTGTGGAGGTGCCTTTATAATAAATACTCCTGCCCAGTGGGAACAAGGCTAGCTCCAGCACCCCGTCCCAGGCAGGCACACATGCCTTGTGCCATTATAAAGTTCAAGCTGGCTGGTTACAAACAGACAATTTTTTTTCACCATATAAATTATTAGACATTGGAATAAACTCCTAAGGGTGGTGGTGTATTCCTTGACAGGGTGCTGGGCCTCATTTAAAATATATCTCATTTAAACTGTATTCTTACCCTGAAAGGTTGGAATAGATGATCCTTGAGGTCCTTTCCAACCTGGCATTCTATGAATCTATGAAATAGCCTCATCTTTCTCAAAAAGCTTTGGGCCCACAGAAATGTAGACTACCGTTCAGTAGCAAGCTAGGAGTGATCCTTAGCATTCACTGTAGTCTTGGTTTAGGTGCCTTATTGCTACCAGCTCTCATGTTCTCCATGCATTCACACTGGCTTGTGTTTTGTTAGAACCCTGTCTCCCAGTGCTCTCTGATCATATTGACATCTCAGCTCCTGCTGAAAAGGAAAATGTGAAAGAAAAAAGTAGCAAAAGACATTAACTCACATACAGAAAGAAACAATACATCCCACACCACCTGGGTTACACACTGGAAGTCATAAAACATACCTCCTCTAGCATCCAGCAACTAGGGATCAGAGCCACTTTAATTTTTTAACCTGAAGAATCACAGCAGACTCTGTGGCTGCTTATGGAGTAGGAAATCAAAGCCATCCCTCAGCAGTGTTTGCTGCACCTGTCTGCCTGCCCAGGAGCATTTATTTGCTGGGTTTCGACACCCATGACCTCCCAGGGAAGCTGCTTTCACCGAAGCGATGACAGAAGCATATATATTATAGGTACACAGGCAGCTTTGTGGTGACAGGTGCAGAAGTGACCAGATTTCTCTAGTGAACCTCAGAGAGGTGCGATTTATGCAACTCAGGGCATTTTCTGCAAAATTAGTACTTTACATATAATCAAAAGACTTAAAACCTTACACGTTTGATAATATTTTTCCCCTAAGTAAGCAAATTCTGGCATTTGTGTCCGAAATATTAAATGGAGCTTCAATAATAAAAAAAAAAATCGTGTTGTGTGTATTCTGTTTGAAACTTATTTTTGATTGTCACTGTTTTATTCAAAAGGAAGGCATAGAAATAGCAACTACAAGCTTGAAATCAGAGCTGTAACAGGGATTTATTATAGACACATTTTGCAGAATATTTCCAGTTACAGCTGCACGCTTTGAAGCTGTCAGCAAAACAAGCACTGTGCTGCTTTTCAAATAACCTGGGTTGTTGCCTTGTAGTTCTTTTCCTGGCTTGGAGTCCCAGAGAATCATTGTCAGTTTTAGCATTCAGCTGTATTAAGGGAAAGAGAAAGAAATCAGTATTTCCCCACCCAGGTAAGAGGAAGTTGGCAGCAAGAAGGTCAAACTGAGTGCAGAAATCCTTTTGCGTGTGTTTTGTGGGAGTATGTCAAGGAGCAGAGCAGCAGCCAAAGTGCAAACTCGTGTTTGAAACCCATTTCCTATGCCGGATAGAACTGAATGACTTGATTATCCCTGAGGCTTTGAGACGGAGAGAAGCAGAATGGTAATTATAAGGAAAGAAAAGGTTGATTATCATAGCAGGGCTTTTTTCATTTTAAGGATAGGTGAAAGAAATTCTGGTTAACGCCAGTAATGGCTACACTTGTGCCCTGCCAAGCACTGCTGGCTGTAGGCAGTGCTGACCATTCTTACACAATGCCTGTGTGAGACAGAGGAAAGGAAACGGAACAGCACTTGCTCTCTGGAACAAACACAGAATGAACAAGTAGCAAAATATTAATGTACTGTTGAAAGCTGAATTTAGATAGATGTGATTCAGTGCAGCCTACAGGGTCTGCTATCTTCACAACTGTTGCAAGATATCCCCAATCTGCAGACAAAGTAGCCTTTGTGAAGAAACACAAGATTGTAGTGTGCAAGTTAATGCATCAAAGGGCCAGGAGGAGAATAATTCACTTTCACCTTGCTACAGAGGACAAGCAGCAGTAAAAGCTGTGCACTATTGGCAAGCCTTTTTTGTTGCTGTTTTTAACTCAACCCCCAGTTCAGAGCTCCAGCCACCTCGGCAGCATTCCAGCTGAAGCTGCTGACATCTCCCACCTAATCAAGTGCTGGATTATCTTGTTCTGATAAATTGGAGCTGGAGCTGTGTGAAAAGTCTTTCCTCAAGTACTTTGCTACCCTGTAATAAGATGGCAGATGTCTGAAGCGAGCCCCAGAGCTGGCAGAACACTGTTTTTCTAATGGCTTTTGGTGGTGAGTGTAAATGTTTTAAGGCAAGCCAATGCTAAGCTGGGAGCACAGTTAAGCATGATAAACTTCACACCTGGGTAAAGGAATCTTGAGAGTGTACTGGGTACTGGTTCATACCAAATATATATGGGCTGCACTGCTGACCTCAAAATACTTGCCTTGAAAATCACTTCTTTTGTGAGCAGAGCTCTTGAGGAACATACTTGTTTTAAAAATAAATTCTCTTCGGCTGCTGCATCTTTCTAGGAAGAGTTGGAGTTACTGAGCTGTTAGAGACTTGCTTACTGTTCTCAGTCTTTTGTGTCCCAGTCACTGGTCTGAGTCATTCATGGTAAATAAACTCTTTTGTTTCTCGAAAACATATTCAGGAAAATGTGTTTCAAGAGGTGCTGTATATGTGCATGTTTGTACAATAACTTTAACAGGTAAACCAGGCAGGATAAATCTCATTAAGATAAAGGTACTAGTTGCAAGCATTTGATTTTTTCCTTCTTGGTTTCACTCCCGGAGGAAAAAAGCAGCAGTTCTCCTGGGCCAGACAAGAAACATCTTTCTGTATGGCAGTCGCCTATACCATGCTTCTTGTAACACTACTTTGCTCTTTTCCAGGGGAATCCCTACATGTGCAATAACGAATGCGATGCGAGTACCCAAGAACTGGCTCATCCTCCAGAACTGATGTTTGATCTTGAAGGAAGACATCCCTCCACGTTTTGGCAGTCCACAACTTGGAAGGATTACCCAAAGCCTCTTCATGTGAATATTACACTCTCCTGGAACAAAACCATTGAGTTAACGGATAACATCATTATCACTTTTGAATCTGGGCGTCCCGACCAGATGATCCTGGAGAAGTCACTCGACTATGGTCGAACATGGCAGCCCTACCAATACTATGCCACAGACTGCTTAGATGCTTTCCACATGGATCCAAAATCAGTGAGGGATTTATCACAGCACACAGTCCTAGAAATCATTTGCACAGAAGAATACTCTACTGGGTACATGACAAACAGTAAAATCATCCATTTTGAAATCAAAGATAGATTTGCCTTTTTTGCTGGACCTCGGCTTCATAACATGGCTTCTCTTTATGGCCAGCTTGACACAACCAAGAAGCTAAGAGATTTCTTTACTGTCACAGATCTGAGGATAAGACTGCTCAGGCCAGCAACTGGAGAAATATATGTAGATGAGCAACACCTAGCACGCTACTTTTATGCCATTTCAGACATAAGAGTATATGGAAGGTAAGAGAATATACACCTTTAGAAACAGGAACATGTGTTTGGTTTCAGAAATGGTTTTCAAAAACCATTTCTTTTTCCAAACATGACAATGTTTTCTGCCAAGATATGTTCATTGGAAATCTGGCTTAGCTGAATTCTGTTTATGGTCATACTAGACTTACTGACTCAGCGGCACAAAGTCCCAGGTGTTCGCTACTACTAGCCTAGGATCTTGAACCCTAAGTCTCATGAGCAGGATAGTTACTACTGCCCCAGGACATTTTAACTATAACACTTAAGAGCAGAGCATAACTGGTGTTACGTGCTGCTGGGCAGTAGTCTGCAAAGCAGTGAAGATGGAGTTTGCGTGGAAACAATATTTGCCTTCAGGACTCGGCCATCTCCTTGCCCTGGAGAAGCACTCAGGCCTGATGCACAGGGTGATGAGAATATAACTGGCTGGGACCCAGAACCCCAAATGAACACATTCGATATTGAGAAAATTTTGAGTCAAAAATTCATAGTTCACGATCACTGTTTCCATGCTCAAAACCACTAATAAAAGCAGACGCACTCTTCCCAAACAGAATGCTAATGCATGAACATTTCTGCAAAAACTGGCTTGTTTATGGCTTGTTTGATTTCATGGTTACTTTCCCAGTCTTGAAAAGAGTATGAGATTGGGAGTATTTGAAGAAGGTATGCAAGGACCAGTCAGAAGAGTTACTTGAAGCCATAAAGAAGCACTGTGTAAATCACTGATTAATTTATTAGATGAATTAAACAGTTTATGCATGGTAGAAGAATCAGCAAACAAGCAGAAAGTCAGGTTTATGGGACTTTGAAGTGGGGTTTTGATGTAGGATGGACTCCTGGATCCTAGTAGTGCTAGAGTAGATAAATGACTGAATCCTACTAGCATTAACAATTTCTTACATTGGCTCAGGAATTCATTCTGACAATAGGACACTTTCTGCTTTTATGTACTTGGGGCCTGATATGATGGCAGTTAACTAAAGGAGATTCTGTTTTATGATTTGACTTTTTCAGGCCTTTAATGTAAGGTGTGATTGACACAGCAGCCCTTGCGCAGGCCCTTCCCACTAGATCTGACTGTGAACTGCCTGTGAACAGGGAAGGTGGCAGATATTAGAGTCCATTCCTTGTACTTTAATTAGCTCTGGAATACAGTGAAACTGAAGTGAAATAGGAAGAACCAACAGTGTCTTAGCGAGACTGATGTGAATAAAACAAAGATGATTACTCAGCTGTGTTCAAGACAAGTAGTGCCTCCAGGGAAAGCAGTGGCTGATAGCAGGTGCTGTAGTCCCCAAAATAATAACTGTGCAATGACATTCCTATTGGGAAATTTTCTTCCCAACTCCAACTAGCAATTGACTGATGATCTAAAGCAGAAGGGCAATACCCTTTACATATCTCTCAGATGCCAGCATGTTCAAAAGAAAGAAATGGAACCTTCTCTGTCAGTTATATACTCACCTGTCTAATGCACACTTCCTTCACTTCTGTCTCTTCTGTAGACAGTTCAAATCTTTAAAAAAAAAAAAAAATTCACAAAAACTGATATAGCTTGGTAGGGCAGGGCAGGGCATTTATTGCAAACATAAGACTGAGTGGGGAGAAAAAATAAGACAGTGATTCCATAAAACACCAGTGACTGTATTTTTATTCCTCATGTAGTGCATTTGCCTTTTTCTGCCTCTTTCATACAAGACTTTTCATGTTCATAAGCATTTCCATATTGCAAAAATCAATAGCTAAAATCAAAATAGAATCTAATTACTGCAATGCAATCTAGTGGAAAATATTCCTCTAACTTTATTTAAAGGAAGAATTGCTGCCACATACAAGTTTGAATGGATGACTGCTTTTGCAGTGCTGATATATTTTTGTATGACATCGAAGTACATTTCTTAGGACTGTAGATTCAGCATGTAGTTACTTCTCTGTGTGCACACCAAATACACATATATACATACAAAATCATTCATTGAATGTGCAAAAGGGCAAGACAAATGCTGCTCCTTTAAGAATTCTTACTATATCTTATGTATTTAAGAATTATTATTCTCATTAGATACATCGTAAAATATTTTTCAGAAGTCTCTTGGGAGGCTAAGTGGATCATGGGCAGCTTAAGATACTGTTTGAAATAGTTTGGTAAAGTTAGCCTCAGTATGTACAAAAATAACCCATTTCACAGTATCACACAGAATGTTAGGGGTCAGAATGGACCTCAAAAGATCATCCAGTCCAATACCCCTGCCAAAGCTGGACCACCTAGAGTAGGTCACATGGGAACACATCCAGGCAGGTTTTGAATGTCTCTAGTGAAAGAAACTCCAAAACCTCTCCGGGCAGCCTGCTTCAGTGCTCTGTCGCCCTCACTTGTATCCTTTCTCCACTGTGCTCCAGGTAGGTTAGTTCTAGAGAGGCATTGCATGAAAACTCAGGATTTGAAGGTCCTTACACTTTAAGGAAAAGCTGCTTCCCTTTGAAACGCTCATTTGGAGCTTAGTCTGACTTCAATTAGACTATCAGCACTTTATCAAAGAAAGCATCTGAAGGATTAGGAAAAGTGCATTGCATGCAAATTAGAAACCTTCCAAGCACATCTGGGGCATTTCAATCTGCTGAAAAGTTCTCTGTAGAAATGAAGCGTGACTTTACAGAGAACTTATCTGATGCTGGGGCTTGTTGTCTAAAGGCTGCTGTAATTGAACATATGCTTTAAAAGAAATATCTGATGTGTAATGGTATCTCACTAGATTAGATTAATGTGAAGTCTTATCACTCTTCTGCTAATGAGAAGAACAGCTCTTTGGGGATTTGGTGGCCTTTCCTTCAATACATAGTGAGCTCTCATTGTTAAAGACTCCACTGGCTTGCTTACTGCTGAGCAGATGCAGAGCCACGGTGCACAGCCCCTGATTATTCAGATGCACCAAATGTAACTTGCAATAGGCTCACTGACACACAATTTTAGGTATTTTTGGTCTCCTACCTGACGCCTTAGAGGGCCTTATCAGAGTCACCAAATCAGCATTACAGGCAGGTGCCTGGCATGCCCTGAGCATGGGAACACAATGAGGGGGAGCAAGGGGTTATCAGAGGTTTTGTGCTTCTGTTCCTGATTTGGCTCAGCTTTCCAGCCAGTACCTGATAATTTAGGGTATTAACTGGCAAGGAAGCTACAACTTCATCTACACATTTCTTTCTTGCTACAATGTTTGATATTCTGATCTTTGGGACCTAGGCATTTATGTACATTTAATAACGCTGGACTAGACTGTTCCACGAGGATGAGATACAAAAGAATGTTGCTGGGGAGCTTGACATGTGGTGGGTCTGTATCATGCCAGCAGACACATTTTAAAGCTAGTTCTTTTACTGAAAAAAAAAATCACCTGTAGGTTAACTATAGTTCAAATCAACAAAGCTCACAACAAGGCATTTCTAAAGGCAGCACAAAATGTAATTTGTTTCACACTGTATTTCAGGATCAATGAAAGTGAAAAGCAGCTACCTTAAAGCTGCCATAGATATACGGGATGCTTATGTGGTTAATAATTTACAGTGAGTTATAGTTAGAGGATTTACCCACTTAATACCGGGTTTGATTTGTCCTCGTTTTGCATTTTTCTATGAAATAAGCCTGAGGTACGTTGCATTAGAGAAAAAAAAAAAACAACACAAAACTATATACTCTTGATGAATGCCTTACCTCCTCTATTACCACTTGTTTATTTGTCTTCAATTTACCACTCCCATAATGTATTTATTAAGATGATGAACAAAAAGGAAACGTGGCTGTTAGCAATTTCAGCAACCCCGTTGTGCTCACATTATTCAAGAAACCAAATAATCTACATGAACTCGTTCTGACTTAACCAATGGTCTGCTTCACTAAATCAGGGTCATTTTTTCAAATGAATAATGGCCCATGTAGTGTGCCAATACCTTAATTAAAGAGAGCCTCTCTTAGTCTTGATCTGGTTTTAATTTACAGGGTAATACTACAATAATATCACTAATGGAAGGTACATTAAAGGGCATCAAGTAGCATTAACTGTATTAAATTATGGCACTTGTGTTAATTAACTGCTGAAGCAAGATGGTCCTAATGGCTAGAAAGGTCGACTAATGCATAAATAAAGTCTTCTGGGATAGGAAACTAAGAAAGAGCAGACATTTCTCCCCTTGTCTGGCCTCGTTGCAGAGAATCAGAGGGTGTCCCTGCGTGGCAGCTTCGGGAAGGTTTCGCTTACTCTGCTGTCTGCAGAGGTGGCATGGGCCGTCTGCAAGCTCTCCCTGCCTTCAATTCCACATGAAGGACAGTCCTGGCAGTAAGCTGTGAGGCACAGATCCCTCTTTAAACTTTTTTTTTTTTTTTTTAGTAGGAGAAGTTCACTGAAATGCTGATAATAATTCCTTTGAAGTCAAGCAAAAGGTTCCTAGCAGATTTTGGATCAGGCTGCTAACGATTTAACCGTGTTCATCCCAAAGTATTTTTGCTCTAAGTGTTACATTGTCAATGACATGTACATTTATACACTGCAAATTAGCTGTAGATCAGGATGCTGGTGAAAAAATGTTGCCCCAGTGGGTGAAAGAATGGCTGTCTGGCTAAAACAATGGATCTCACTGCTTTGGGGTGTTTAGGTTTTGATCTAAGAGCCTCCAGTTTCCTTCTGACACCCAAATATCTAGCCACTGTACAATGTTATTAAGCTCCTTGGAATTTATTTTTATACAGTCCTTGCCTTGAAGCTTCTGTATTTAAGCCCCAGGGTTTTCTGACCCTGTCTCAGCTACGGTTGCAGTTCCAGCAGCAGCAGAAACCTCTTAGCTCACAGAACACAAGTGAAAAGTATCCTCAGTTTTAACAGTTTCTTGCTCTCATGTTACCACTTCTAAATTTAAATCTGTCTCAGAATCTGAATAAATAACTGAAGGAAAGCATTTGTGCTGCTTAGGGGTTTGAGGCTTTTTTGTCTTTTTAGTCAGTCTGCCCCTCCTGCCAGCTGAGACCCTGTGCTGCCATGGTGGATTTGGGGTTGGGGGGTGCCCTTTCTCTTAAGAAGAGCAGGGAGTTCGCACTGCAGCTTTCAGCAGAGGGTCCCACCGTGAAGGCTGCTGTATAAATGTTTATCCTCTGCCTCATTCTACAGCTGAATTAATTGGATTAAATCTGTATGTTACTCTGGCATACATTTGACAATGCTGTAATAATATCCCTCTGTAATTTACCCAAAAAGCAGAAGTTTGCCCAAGGGAAGAGGTAGTTTATACATAGAATTGCTTTAGCCTAATTTATAACTATTTATAATTATTTATAATAATGTTCATAACTGAACCATCAATATGAAGATATGTAGGCTCCAAGTTTTTAAGGAGACAACCGAATGCCATTCTCGTTACAGTATTTATTTATTGTACTTGAATACTCTTTGGTTTTGAGAAGACTTGCATAAGCAGCCTGTTCTCCTTTGAGATTTGCACTGGTGTTTGGAGGGAATCTAGCAGTTTCTCCAATTAAATTACAAATTCATTAGAGAACAGGAAAGAAAAGAAGATGTATGTATTTAAGAGCATGTCAATTTATCTTTAACTCCCAAGTGCAATTAGCTTTTCTAACATACCTACTGTAAGTATCACTAAGGAAAATGGTCTTTCATTTTCTGTAAACAAATCTAGGATCATCAGGAATTGAAATAATTAAATGGTCACTGTGTTTATTCACACATGAGCAGTCCCCAATGGTTTACTCAGTACAGGTGGCCTGCTCAAGTTCAAGTAATACTGGTTTCTACCCTCTGAGCTAGTGGCACAAGCCCTGTCCATCAGCTCGGAGTAATCTCAGTCTTGTAGTGGATGGAAGAGAACAATGAAAGTCTGAATGGCTGCCTAGCTCTTCTGTTCTGCTATACACTTTTTAAAATAGCGAGATTAATTCACCACCTTTGCTCATTAGCATTTGCTCATCTTTTCTTGGCCTCTTTTGCAAGATGTCAAGTATTTCCATACAAATCTTACCTGGTTGTCTTTCAAGGAAGCTCAGTATCATGCCAGATCAGGGTGTCTGAGAAGAGTCACCAAGCCTTTTTGTAGTATAATTCATTTTGCCATTGAACATTAAAGCAGCAGAGATGAAACTCCTGATGAAAGAAATGAGAATTTTTATTTCTGCATTGCTTTCTATGCTGAAAAGCTATCCAAAGAGCCTTTATGAATAAAATTCAGTTATTCTAATATCTTGCAGAAACTTTATTTCCTTTAAGGTTTTCTTTTCAAAAGAGTTCAACTTAACGCAGGCACTGAAATAAGCTTAAGGATCTCCTGGATCACATAGAATCATAGAATGATTTGGGTTGGAGGGTCATCCAGTCCAGCCCCACCCTGCAGTGAGCAGGGACATCCCCCCACTGGATCAGGTTGCTTAGAAACCTTGTTGATCCTGACCTTGAATATCTCTAGGGATGGGATCTGAACTACCTCCCAGGGCGACATGTTCCAGTGTTCCACCACCCTCATGGTGTAGAACTTGTTCCTAACATCCAATCTAAATCTGCTCTTCTCTAATTTGAAGCTATTATCCTGTCACCGCAGGCCTTTGTGAACACTCTCTCTGCAGCCTTCTTATAGCCCCCTTCAGNTCTCTGCAGCCTTCTTATAGCCCCCTTCAGGTACTGTCAGACTGCTATTAGGTCCCCTTGGAGCCTTCTCTTCTCCAGGCTGCACAACCCCAGCCCCCTCATTGCAGAGGTGCTCTAGCTCTCTGTTCTTGCTGGCCGCAGTTTCTAATCCAAGGCAGGATGCTGTTGGTTTTCTTGGCCTCCTGGGCGCACTGATGACAGTTTAGTGAACTGTCAACCAATACCCCAGGTCCTTCTCCAGATCTTAGCCTTCCAACCACACATCCCCACATCTGTAGCTTACCATGCAGTTTTGTAACCCAGGTGGAGGACCTGGCACTTGGCCTTGTTAAACTTCTTGCAATTAGCCTTAACCAAGTAGTCTAATCTGTCCATATCCTGTTGTAAAGCTTCCCTACTCTCTAGCAGATCAACACAGCCACCCAGCTTGGCGTCATCTGCAAATTATTTGTGGCACAGGGGGGATGTCCTTCAAGTTGAAGTTAAACTGAGAATAGTGCAACACATTGTCATGTTAAAAGTTTGCAAATTTCCAGCTGGTCTACAAGAAACAGAAACTACCCATCTGGAAGTTTTGTTTGGTTGAGTTTTTTGTTGGTGTTTTGTTTGTTAGGATTTTTTGTTTGTTTGGGGTTTTTTGAGTTTTTGTTTGGTTGGCTTTACCAGTATGGTGAGGTCACCTACTGTCAGTTTTGTCCATCTCAGTACCTAATATGCTTAGGGAGTGATTTTTCCTGAATAATCCTGAGCATGTGGAGAGCTTCCAAAAGTAGTAGCTGAAGCCAGAATATATCCATGTTCTTTCTCTTGACACGGGCAATGTTTCTCTATTTCTGTTAATCCTTTTTTGTTAGTTCAGTTGTGATGTAGGGAAATACTTGAAACTAGGAGAGTTAACTTCAATACCTTTACTCCTATTTCCCTCTAGTACAGTGCCATAGTAAATGCTGTTTACCACTCCCTATATGTTATGAGAAGTTAAGTGTTGAAACAACAGACCAGAGCTGGCCATCCTGGATACTAGGATATTACTCATATTAAACCAGTGAATTTGAAAAGTGTTTGTAGAGAATGAGTGCAGGAAAACAAGTGACACAGAGGAAGGAAGGGCAGAAGGAAGGAAGGAAAGAAAGAAAGAAAGGAGGGAAAACAAAAGGAGACTGTCCCAACTTCTGTTTAAATTAAATGATAAAAAGTACAGACACTTCAAGTCTTCCTCCTCTCTCACCTTCATATAACAAGGCTGAAGTAAAGCAGGACAGTTCTGCTAAGTCCAGTGGTACAGTCACATGGAGACATCTATTCAGAAAACTAGAAGCTGAATTAGTAAAGGTCAAAGTCTAATAGCCTCATTATATGAGGTCTGTAAGAACCCTTGCTCTCCTTCATTCTTGAATCCATCTCTGGGATTAATGTCTGCAGACTGGAGAAGAGAAGCCTTCGGGAAGATCTTATAGTAGCCTTCCGGTATCTGAAGAGGGCCTACAGGAAGGCTGGGGAGGGACTATTTACAAGGTCTTCCAATGGCAAGACTAGAGGCAATGGGTTTAAACTGGCAGAGGGGAGATTTAGACTGGATGTCAGGAGGAAGTTCTTTACAGTGAGGGTGGTGAGGCACTGGAACAGGTTGCCCAGGGAGGTTGTGGATGCTCCCTCCCTGGAGGTGTTCAAGGCCAGGTTGGACGAGGCCTTGAGTAACCTGTACTAGTGGGAGGTGTCCCTTCCTATGGCAGGGAGTTGGAGCTAGATGATCCTTGAGGTCCCTTCCAACCTTACCATTCTATGATTCTATGTGCCTCAGCAGTACTAGTGACCCATGCAAAAAGGGAATCATCATGGTCCTTACTTGATCATGGCAAGCTGTAGTGTAAATTCATCAGCAGCAAAAATCCTCAGTGAAACATGGGTGAAAGTTCTTGGTTAACTGGGCTGAGCAACAGAGTAAGTGTTCAGCCCTGTTGTGATTCTGTTTTCATAGAATATAATCTTCTTGATGGAAAACCAAGAAAAGAGCTGCAGAAAGAAATAGCAATGCTTTGAATTCGTCAGGCAGCAATATGGTCAGGGAAAAGAAGACAAGGAGTTATGCTGCAGGTAGCATTCCCTAAGGGAAAGTCTGGCTGCTGATGTGTTCAGGAAAGCATAATGTTAACTGCAGCCCTTTGCAGAAGGGGATGTGTCCTGCCTAGGTTCTTAGGAAAGGATGCTGAATGACAAGAGGTGTCCTAATGACATAGAGAAGGAGCAGGAATTGGAGAAATTCTTGACATCTACTCCTCCTGTATGAGACTACCTTTAATATTTGCAGCACGAGTCCTTGGAGCCTTAGACTCTGTCCATTAACAGCATCTGGTTGCATACACAACTGTTCATCCAGACTTCTAAGCAGGTAGCAGTAAATAAAAAGGAAATACTGGTATAGCTTTTCTGCTGGGAAATGCTGGAGTAGCATAGCTGTATTTACTGATGATTATTTTGACATTTTGGGGTGACGACCTGTGTTTTGTAACAAGCCTAAAAAACAAATGCAGAGGAAGAGGCTGATGATCCATAGCTATGGGTTAAGGCTGATCAGGCCTTGGGACAATGCAGTAGGTATGGTGTACACACATGCCCACAGCCCAGTGCTGCAGGGCAGTTTCCTAAAATCATGCTTGCTCTTTGAACCCTTGAGGCTAGACTTTGCCTTTCATGTCTGTACAAATGTCAAGAAAGAAGTTGTGTGCTTCTTCCTTGTAGTCTTTCTGGAAGACCTTGTGAGTCTTTTTGTTTTCACCGTTAAAACATCTTCCAACCTTAGAGAGCTATGTAGTGTCTTTGCTATGTGGTACCCCTGCTTCAGCTCTCTCTAGATATGTGTTCTGTAATATGAGCTGTATCTTCCTATATTAAGATTTATAAAGTACTTGGAAATACACTTAGGAGAGGCTGGTAAGCGAGCACAATGGAGTGTCAGAATCTGTCCTCCCTGCATCAGCATTCATAAATCAGGCATGTAGAGGGAGTACTGGTACCAGTGTTTAGGAGGGCCAGCAATGCCATCCCGATGACAGAGGGACATGATGGCTCATGTTTCACTGCCACCAGTATTTCTGTGATGCCACACATTAAGCCTATTAACAACCAGAAAGATAACATTTGACTACAATAAGGATATATACGTTGAGATGTGCGTCTTCACACTCGGCTAATTAGTTGCCATCGACTGTTTTCACTTTGCTGGGTGACATGTGGTATATAAATCATCACAATATGTTAAATGCAAATGGCTGGTAATAGGGTAACCATCTGCTCACCGTTGGAAAGTTAGCAGAGGAATATAGTAAGCTGTACTTCTAATAACGATGCTAAACTCACATCCCTGAAATACCAAATATCTAAAAACTGCTGCCCCACTAATGCCAACATTACTAATACATCTCTTACCCTTTTCATTTTCAGAAGTAAACCACATTTTGTAGAGGTAATTTTGTTCTTCGGCATGAACTTGATTTCAAGGCTGGAGTCTGTAACAGCAACCTGAAGCAGCGTATCTCAGAGCCTGATCTGTTTCTTAGATTATGTTGAGTGCTTCTGAGCACCCACTAAATAATCAGGCTGCCCACTCTTCTCAGGACATCTTCTCGTCCACAGATGTAATTACATGCTCTTCCTCCCTTAACCCCTGCTGCCAGGCCCTTTTCCAGGGATGACATTGTTTTGTAAGTGATAGATGGCTGGCACATTGCTGTCTGGTAACATATTACACTAGAGACCATCAAAGGGTGCCTTCATCTAATAACCTACCATGCCCTGTGAGCTTTAAAGAGCACCACTGCAAAGAGGGATCGATTATTTTGCCACAGACATACATTATCAGGGGCTGTCACATACCTCTGTAATGAGCATTTCTGGATGCCCATGTGAAGAAGTAATGCATTGGAAAATTAGTAGTGGAACAAGAGTGAGTGACTGGATGCCGAAGTTGAGACTGTGCCTTCAAGCCGCACCTGCTCCTTCTCTCCTTACCCATTCAGTCATCTGCTGGTCAGGGTCACTATCACAGTGCTGATGTGCTGGCTCCCCCATATATTGCATTATCACCTGTCGAAGAAATTAATATGTTCCCATACCAAATTCCCAAGACATGGCTCTCAGCACTAAAGATGAGGAATTAATTCATCTCCCACTGACTGAATGGAAAAGAAGTTTGTGTTTTCGTCAGAGTCAGATGGTGTGGCTTTCTTAAGCCATGTTGAGGGAGAAGGCTTGGGGATGGCTTGGGGGGGGGTCACATCTGGCGTGGCGCTGTCTGATTTAAGATTGTGCTTCCAGGGAAGCACCTGCAGGGGAAGAGGCTGCAGGAAAGCTCATTAGCCTGGCAGTTTCTCAGCCCTGGGATGAATTACAGAGTAAGATGCTTGCTCTGCAGGGTCTCGGGAACCCGCAGCTTTGTGGAGGTGTGCTGCCCTGCAAAGCTTTCCCAGTTTAAAAAAAATATTACAGAGAGACTTTGTGCTAGCAGGGTTTCCTTTGTTGCCTTGCAAGAAAAGGCGGCTGCCCAAATTTGGTGACTCCATTTTGATTCACAGTGAGCACTTGCCCCTTTCAAAATGGGGTGTCTGCAGCAGCCATAGACAGTGCTGGTGTGATGAGCATCACTTTATAATACCTCACAGGCATGGTGCCAGAGCTGGGAATTTGATAAGCTGGGGTCCTGAATTGGATTCCAGCAACGGTCACAAGTTGGAGGAAGCTCTCATTTGAAATTGCAAGCAGGGGAAAAACAGGATTCTTACTCTTTAATTGCATTAGTTTTATTGAACTGAAGCATTGCTTCAGTTCCCAGAACACTTTATATATATTTTAATGCAAGTTACCAGAGACAGAGCGGTGGCAGGACCGTTTATTGTTTCTGACTTTTATATCTGGTAAAACTGATTTTATTCATTTTCCAGTTGAACTCTCTCATGCATTAGGAATCTTTAGACATTGAAATCATGTGTACCAAAGTCAGTGCAAACCTGCTAATTCTAACTTCTTTGATTTGGTAGTGCTTCTGTAATGCCTTTGTTGAGGCCTGCTCAGACAAGCCAGGCTGAGTCGCCTGAACGTGAACTGGAATCTAGGAATGTCTGGTAGCCTTTTGTGCAGGAGAGGGAACATGAAATCCATTCCCTTGGTCCTGACCCTTTGGGTTTTATTTGATGCATACCGGTAGCATTCACTACAACATAGATGTCCTGGCAATCACATGCTTCACATCTGCTGTTTTTGGAGGAAAGGGAGGCTCATTTGGTAGGTTTGGGGGTTTTTAGCCTTACATTGGTTGTGGTTTTCCTCATCACATTTTCATTGGATCTGCATCTTCTAATTGTATTTAGTGAACTGTGGGCTGCTTTTTTCCCTTACTTAGAACTAGGGTAGTCGATGTTGCCATGTAAGCACAATCAGGAAATGACTTGAAAATAACACATTTCAAAAAATTAGCATTCATGCTCCCCAGTTAGAGCACAGCAGGTGCCACGACCTTCTGCACCACCAGGGGAGCGTAGCTCGTGGGAATAAGAATCCAGCAATGGCATTTGAGATGGGGGACAGAGCTGCAGTATGGGAAGGCATCTGTTTTGTCAGTGACCCACTTTGGCTAGTGCTCCTTCCCTCCTCCCACACCGTACATACCTCCAGCTGCTCATTTCTCATTGTCTTCATTTCTCTTACAGTGATCATCCCTCCTTCAGTTGTATCTCGTGGGGAGTTGCTCCCCATGTGGCTCAAAGAAGGAATGGAAACCTCCAGCAGGAACATCTCAATTTACAATGAAAGAGTAAAGCTATTATTCTTTGTCAAAGCAGACAATTGCTTATCATTTAACAAGCTTCATTAAAGATACTGTGCTTATAGAACCATGCCTCCCTTTTCTTTCAGTGCCCCTGAAATAATTCTTCCAGCAGGACAGCAGAACAGCAAGGAGCCAGTTACAGTTTTAATCACTTGTATCCCATAGGAATTGCAGTCTGCCAGCAAGGGCAGCTCCTTCCCCTCTGCAACACAGGAAAAGAATTAAAAGATGGGAAGCTGTGGTTCCAGGATGGTGTCTTACAGCTATTAATGAGCTAAAGATCAAATAATCTGAGTGTCATTAACTCCTAATATTCTGCTACTGAAAATGTTTAAACCAATCCACCAGCTAGATCTGAAAAAACCCAGCAAAAACCAAACAAATCTTTTTCCCTGAATGGTGAATGAGGAGTGGAGAAACAGTTGGATGAAAGGAGAAGGGAAAACTAAGATCTTATTTCTCCTCTACTGTACATCTCTGACAAAAATTTTCAACAGTGTGGAGTCCTTACACACCCAAACCAGTTTGCATCATTTTACCTTCTCATCTGGTAGATCAGTTAGTCACTGCAGAAATGATCCTCAGTGTGGTGACTCTTCCTGAGGTGGATGATAGCAACAGCCTCATTTCTGACGTACAAATACCACTCTTTAGACTCGATGCCTTAAAATAGCATCCGGATTTACTTTTTTT
>VWYK01045818.1:600-10848 GCA_013399775.1 Semnornis frantzii | reverse complement strand
TTTTTTTTTTTTTTCAGTTCAGTTGGTGAACTGAACAAATCGATTATTCACACAGCTCTACTAGCAAATAATTCTTACCATAATCATTCCAGAGGGAATTATTCTGTGACAAGAAGTTTATATTCTATAGAATTTAAAAGTTAAAAAATTGAAGCTGGCATGTTAAACAATGAGAAATATTCTGTTTGGCTTTCACACCTTTTCAAATTATGACCTTCAATCAAAATGAAAAAGGAGAAAAGGGGAAAACAAAGAAACAAACAAAAGCATTCTATTTTAAAGTGTCTGCTTTAGTAATAAAAAGCCACCAACTCCCAGCTACTTTAGATGGAGGCGTGAGGCCTAAACATTTTGAAAATCAGCCCTAATTAAATGCAAGGAAACCAGAACAAAACCACCTTTGAAATATTTAGTCAGCTTCATTTACTCTGAACCTTCGGCTTTGATAGTTTAATGGTGAATACCTCAGAACACACTCCAGAAAAGAATGCAGCTTCCTCGTGCCATATAATTATCCTTAAAATCCATGTTTAGCGGCACAATTTTTAAAAAAGAGATCAATTAACTTGCCTGCAGTTCTTCTCCTTCACCTTTCTCAGAAGCCTTCAAGGGAGGCACCATCAGAACGTGGCAGATAACAACGGGTGGGATGCTGGGGACACGGCAACCTGCCCACTGCCTCACTTCCTCTGGCAGCCAGGGAAGCACTACAGAGACAGGGAGGGGATTCAGAGGCATTAAGATCATGTAACAGTAGAAGTGATATGAGTGATAGCCACACAAACAGCAAAGCATCAGGAGCAGGGGGAACAGCAGGACAAGGTTTACCTGAGTGAAAAAGTGCACTTCAGAGTAGCTTTCAGTGATGTGTCATGGGCAGAGGCTTCTGTGCGGATGAGGCTTGAGCCTGCGAAGAGGAATATTAAGCTAGCTTTCAGAATCAAGTTTTAGTCTAGGGTGTGTGTTCACAATTCAAAGATCTTTCAACTATTTGTAATTTAAATACGAAGAGGACAGGCCACTAAATCACGTGCCAAAAGCTTTCACATCTCATTTCTCAGGATTTTCAGGAGAGAACAACCTGAATGACATTTCTGCTACACCCCGGGTTCCTTAAATGTTCAATCAGTGCCTAAACAGCTTGTGGTGATGCTCACAATTAAAGCGTGCTTTCAGCAGCCCTTCTTTGCCTTTCCCACACACATCTCCTGTACAACAAGACCAATTAAAGAAGGGAAAGCAGACTTTGAAGTACGTGCCTTTTTAAAGCACTCGAGTCCTGGGCCTCTCAGGGCCTGTTAGGTGCAGTGTAGCTGTATGTATTAACAGAATTAACTGGAATGAGAACTCAGTCTTTGTTCTTTACGTGTGCTTTAGTGCTTGTTGTGTAAACTGGCGGCATATGTGGACTAAAGGTGGCCCAGGATATGTTGAAAAGTTGTTTGTGGAGGAAAACCTGATTCTTTCTTGCAGTTTTAGTAGAGAGGCAGGGCAGGATCTGATCAACTGCCTGAAGCTTTCCTGCTGTCTCCTAACCCCTTGCTTGGGCTTCTCTTCCCTGGCACACTCCTGCAGCCACCATGACTTAGGGTGAACCAGCTCTTCTGACAGGGCTTGACAACCTCCATAAAACCTTCTGCTTTGCATTTGCTGTTCTCTGAACTATGAATCATTTTCTTCTTGGAAACAAATCTTTTCCTGGCCTTTGTGTTTGTTTGGAAGAGAGGCAGAAGTCTTCTCGGTGCTCACTTTGATTTGTAAAATCCTCTCACCTACGTTCATAAACTTAACAAGAAGGTTTAAAAGCTGAACTGGTCACAGCAGATGCCTATCGCAGAATAAGCAGAGATGAAGGTTCCTCACTAAATCCTGAAACCAGGACCGACAGAAAGACCTTTCCTGTTACTAATGGCAGTAGGAACTTGATGAAGCAATTCCCTGCATCAAAGCTATCAGGCCTCCCTTTTGCAAGTGAAACCTGGTGTCTAAGAGCACACGTATGTGGGGTGGGCCATTCTGCACCTCTTCTGAGCCTGAGTGCAGGGATCCTGCCCTAACAGCTGCTGCAGCCACTTGGGGAGCCAAGTCTTTGCTGGATGCACAGGGATACCCAGTGAGGACAGCAGTGATGCTGTCCTGCCTCTGTACTGGGTGGGGGCTTACCTCAGCTGCTTCTCCCAGGAGTAGCGCTCAGAGTAGCACAGGGCCTAATTTCTGCCTCTCAGAGGCAATCCATTACAGCCCACACCCTGCTTTTCCAGATCTCCTGTCCCTGCAGCAGTAACTACTAAGGGGCACATCGAAGCCTTTAAATGAGTCGATAGGAGGTCCCTTAACCAAAAATGCTTTACAATCTTTTGAAAAGAGCAGCAGATGTACTGCTTCACAGAACTGGTTCCCTGGTGTCAAATTCTGTGCTTACCATGGATATTTTTATGCTGCTTTTCTCTATTATAGCCTTCAGAAAGTTCTCAAAATCAGTATGAAATTAACCTCGTTTGTTTCTCATGTAGCAGAAAGGCTGCTCCCCTAACAATGGCTCATGAAAATACTCCCTACTGTGCTACACAGTAGGTGCTACACCCTGAGTCTTGCTCTAAGCTTAAAGTAAAGATATTTCTGCTTCAGCCAAGTCTGTCCAGCATTACTCATGGACACGAATTTGTTAAGGGCTCACTTGGGGTATCGCTGAATGCGAGAGTAAAACGTTTCCCACTGCAGAGAGTTAAGTAACATTTTTTAACAGTATTTTAAGTATGTCCACTTGGATGGTAATTTAATGACCATAATTTTAGACCTCCCACACAACAAATTGTTGCTTTTCAGTGTTGTGCTGGGAAAAAAAATTCAAGGGTACCAGCTGGCAGCTGATGCTTTGAAATACTATAAAGACAGGAAGTTTGGTGTAATCACTAGCATCTTAGAGCAGCTTTCTTAGGATTGCTGCTGAGCAGATGTAAGACTGGCATTAATTAAATTAAACCCACAGAAATTGGTCTCTCGATAAACTTAGAAGTGGTGATGCACATTAACACGATGCCAGGAATTTCAAATCTAACATTCGGATTTCTATCAGGACATCAGAAGAAGAAATTGTGACTCCTATAGACTTCAGCTTCCCTTTTTATATTTGTAATCTCTAAAACTTTGCAGTGATCTGTTGCTGCACCTTGC
Organism: Semnornis frantzii; assembly: GCA_013399775.1. Lineage (NCBI taxonomy): Eukaryota > Metazoa > Chordata > Aves > Piciformes > Ramphastidae > Semnornis > Semnornis frantzii. The sequence continues at coordinate 7,674 of VWYK01045818.1, read as the reverse complement.
ATCTGAGGTTTGTATTGTGCTGCCAGTAATGACTGGAGTGAGTAATGATCTATGGAGATCCTTTCCAACCCCCTAACATCTTGTGACTTACTGCCCAATGAATGAGTGGCAGCCTAAGGCTGACTAAGCAGGTCATTGGACAGCAGAAAACAAAAGTTAAAACATTTTAAATTACAAAAACTTTGCTTCCTTACTATCCTGATGGCAACAAGCAATAGTCAAATCTCCTTAGCTAGTCAGCATGCTCCTTAACTTTTTTGCACCATCAGGCAGACAGTGACAGCATACTGCCAAGCAAACTGCATCATTCCAGCAGGTGGAGAGAGAGCTGCATCCTTGTCCCAGTAGCCCTTCTCCCTGTGATGCCTAACACTATAGGCAGCTGAGGATATTCAGGTTTTTAATGACTCCTACTTATTCTGGATATTTAGAACAAACCAGTTTGAACAGCTGTGATACATCATTACAACTCAGAACATCTAAGCTGTGTAGTAGCTCTGTAACAGATGTGTTTCCCCATTCTGCCATCCTATCTCATCTGTGTGTCAAGACATTGATTGCTGTGTGAAGCACAGCATCGTAGTTGGTGGGGCCAAAGGGATCCCAGTGAAAAAGAAGGAAATTGTCAAGTGGGAGAAAAGAAAAGAGAAGAAAAAGACTTACTGTAACACTGATGCACTTAGACTTTACATCTGCAGCATTTTCTCCCATCTTCAGCGGCAGGCTGGGAATCTACCAAAACAATCACTAGTGTTGAGTGTGTTCTCTGGACCTTGACAATCAGTTGGTAGCACTGGAAGAAACTGTCATTATTGATCATCATCTCAGCAAGAGGTTTTGCTTCCCCTCTGGGAGAGACGTGACTGCCATGGTCCCTGTTCAGCATCCTTCACGTTGATAAGAAAGCTTCCTATTCCTGGGTTTAAATATTAGAGCAAAATAGGTGCATGGAAACAATGTGAAATGTCAGCATCCTGCCTTCTCAGCAGTTATATCCTTAAAATCTCCTTATTTCTACTGACTCCCAGTTTCCACCCCATGCTTGTTCAAGGCCTTGGGTCTGCCTTTCGTATAAAAAGGTTCTCTCTGTCATTATCCAAAAATCCAGCCACTGAGCCTAGGATAATATGAATGAAAGCTGGAAACAAATTAGGCCGCATTTCCAACAGTGTGAACTAACAAATTCATTGATTGTACTGGAGTCAGATGGATTTACATCAGCTAAGAATCTGCCAAACTGTGTTCATGGGTGAAATTCTTTGCAGAACATGCTGCTGGCAAGCTAGCAGATTTCATAGCCGCTCTCTTTATTGATACATTTCCATGAAAACTAATACCTCTGAAGAAAAAGTAAAAATTATTATTTTGGGTGGGGATAGAAGTTAGCTCTCTACAGCAGCTAACAGCAGCTATATTTTCAGACAAATTTATTTCAGTTTTAGCTCTTGGGGAATGTGAAATGAGAATCGGAGAAAGCATTTGGCCATTCCACTTGGTTAGGTGTATCTAAGTATGTCATATTAGGGAGAGATATTTTCTTACATGGTAAACTGAAATACCTCAGAAGCAACTCTTCTGTTCTACTAGACGTAAGCATCACTGGACTAGTTTTAGATTTTGGACCTAAGCAAATTAAAGAGGTCTGAATAGTTTCATTTTGGTCTGTAATGTTTTCCTGTTTAGCCAAGAAGTCAGGACAGTTTCAAATGCTTAAATACTGAGGTGTTTGTAGGAGGCTTAATAGGTTACAGCCACCTCTTCTCTGTGCTTGAGTTCTGAGTGTTGCTGATCTAGACTGTAAACCTTTTCTCTGTTTGCCTGGAAGGATGTCATCTAGTAAACTACTGCACTTCACAAACGTTTAGAGTTTATTTTAGCAAGGTGAGATTGCTTGTGGCCATGCTTCTGAAAGGGGCAGGAGAAAAGGAGAAGCCAAGCCAAAAGGACCCGCCTCGCTAACTTTTGGCTTCCAAGCAAAGACAATATACATCTATCAGATGTTGTACTGATAAAATAGAGGCTGAGAGATAAATCAATCAGAAGTGATCCTGTAGCACTTGCTTGTACAGACTAGCACAGAACTTGATGGTGGTTGCCGTTTAAGTAATCACAACACGTAGGAGTGTTCACTAGTGGGTGAGCACAGTAAATCTTGTGAACATATTCATGTTTACATTTTGCACTCACGTGCTCTTGTTGTTCAGCTGGCTTAGTGCTGACAGTGGCCAACTCCATGCCCTGCATCCTTTCTGAGTCTTGGAAAGTCCTTGCTCCTGTGGGAAAGGGAATTATGCTGCCCTTTTGGACTTTGTTTTCTTTTTTAATTTCAAGCTTTCCAAACTGCTTGGAAGTAGGCCACTGAGAAGGCAAAGCAAATATGCTCTCTGTACCTGGCTTTTGCTGTTCCCCGCTAGATACATTATATTCAGCCGAGGCAGAATAAGAAGCTATTTTCCCCAATTTTCCATACTGCCTGTGGGAATCTAATTCAATTTCCTCCCAAATTTAGCAGCAAAACCTAAACAGTAAAGAACAAAGTTGAAAAGGCTTCTGTAAATCTCTGGATTCTGAGGTACTAAGGTGCAGCAGGATTACTGAGTGCAGGTTAAACTTCTTTTCTAGCCACAAAGCTACTTACAGATTTAAGAAGCTTAAAAACCTGATCCAACATTAGTCCTTGCTTTGCAAATGAAAGAATAATATATCTACCTATATAAAGTTATATTTGTTATTATTGAATTTTTTATCCTCTGTTTTTGATGCAGCCCCATTCCACAAAGGAATACTTTTTTTTTTTTTCCCAGTGGGAGATTATAATGTATTAGATAAATTCAGGGAAAGGGATAGAGAGGAAGACTGGTGAACAAATGTGTTTCCAGAAATAAACAAATGAAAGGACTCACATTTCATTATTATCACTATAATGGCTATGTTTTGCCAGCAAACCACAGGAATCTTATTCATAACTTCCAAAAAAAAGACACAGTGCCTTTTTTTTGACTTGGATCCCATTCAGCCAGGTAGACCTGAGATAGTCATATGGCTCAACCAAATAAAAACCAGAATTGCCTCTACTGTTTCACATGAGCTGGCACATTTGTTCAGCAGACCTACTTTTAGCCAGCAACCCACCACATTTTCTGGCTGCCAACTGTCCTTAGCTTTTTTGACCCTTTTAGCTTAGAACTTCTTTAGATGAGTAGTCTTTGCAGCGAGCACTAGCAGCCTAGATTGCCGTAATTATCTTGTTACCTCTTTTGTATCTGTGTTCTCACTGTCTGTTTCATCCTTGCAGAGAGAAATTGGCCAGCAATCATTGTATTTCATCACAGCAGTGTCCTTTATGCTGGCTTTCATCCTCACAAAATCTTCAACAGTAAAGCTGTGCAGGCATCTTTTAGTCTTTGAAAATTAGGATAAGGACCAGCTTACTTTGTTTTTCTGTCATGAGATGAGAAAATCCTATGATATAATGAATAATATTGTTCAGCAGACATGTGATGTGTCTGAGACTGTGAGCCTGTATGAAAAGATGTTCCACTTACTGGAGAAGTTTAAAGGAAAAAACAATGTGTGTAAGTATTATCTGTACCTTATCCACTCAAAGGTGCAAGAGTTTTATCACTTAAGCACTGAGTTTCTCAAGTTATGATGAATTTGTCTCCTAAAGTATATTTTTTGGGGGACAGGGAAAAAAAAAAAAAGTAAAACCCTTATATTCCAAAGATTTCATGATGTATTTTGAAGGCCCTTATATTTAAACTTCCTCAGCCTACCTCTCATTCTCCTTCATGCCTACCACTTTAAATGCATTTATGACATGGAATTTTCATCTTTTTCTACGTTATATTAGAAAACTACATCTCACTGGTGAAGCTGACTCAAGGTCATTACTAAGCTGGAGAGCCATAATGTAGATGACCGCCTTAACACATTTGATGTCATGCTAAACATGGCCAAGTCCTTTAGGACAACTGTAACAAGGTGTTGGAAGTAGATGCTAGCACTAGGGAGCTGACTAAGGTCCTGACATTGCTAACTGTTTTTAAGTGGCCAATTAAAACTGCGGGGATGGTGTTTCGCACTGTGTGTGGGCCGCGTTGTGTGGGCAGCAACGTGAAGAGCAAGCAGCAAACAGCAACTCTGCAAGTTGAGGCTTTGCTTACCTGGAAGCAGGGAGTGGCCTGGTGGCATGTAAAACTGACTTTACTGTCTGTCTGTGCAGAAGGCTCACAAGTTGGTTTTCAGTTGATTTTCGAAACTTTGGCAATGACCTAGAATGATCCGAAGATGTATTTAAGTAAGGAACATATGGCTAGTTGTTAAAAATGTATCAAAAAGCTTCTCTTGTCTTTCTTTCTCTTAAATGATCTCTTCAACAGAAATGGTCCCCTTGTGTGACCCCTAGTCTGTTGGTTGGCACTCACATGCAAGAGCATCATCACGCTATTAGCAATCACCTTAGTGATATTTACAGCACTTTAATGTCAGCTGTCTGTATGTAAATAGAGTCTGTGAGAAACACGGCGAGCCCAGGGCTCCTGCTCCCACTACAACAGTACTGCTCCTTCAACATGCCAGAGTGCTTCCTGCCTCTTATGTAACTGCCAAAAATATCATTTCAGTTGCTTTATGACAAAATAATGAGTCTGTCAAAGATGAGTGGTCAGAAAAACAAATTTGTTCTCCCACACAATTAGAGTTTATAGTGTTGGACAGCAATATCAATCTCCAGCGATTCGAAATTGAATTTGCACATTGGAAGGAAATGTGTTCCTGTGTGTGCTGTAGCCAGGCTGCTTAGCGGGAGAGTTCTTGCAGGTTGAACTGGAAAGATTGATATCAGATGAGCTGTGGAAGCATCAGGATGGAAGTTTCCAAATGCAGATGTGTTGTGGGGATTCAGCATTCACTTCCACCAGTTCAGCACTGTCAGAGCTGCTCGCACAACAGTCAACAAAAGAAGAGGTCTTGAAAGACTGTCACCAGATGTAACAGGCAGACAACTGTTTCATCAGGTGGAAAGCTGCTCCAAAGGCTGCATCTCCCTGTACATAACCTAATTGCATATGGAGTTGTTGATATTTATAATCATTGGCTTCAGACTTTCTTTGTAAAGAAGTACAAAGCATTAGACCTCAGCAATGCCATTTGTGGTGATCATAAACTGTATCTCAGAACTGCACTTTGCCCTTAACATTTGCTTTTTCCTTACATGGCATTTTGCCTCTAAGCTGTTTGCCAACACAGTGCAAAGGCTGCAACACACATCTCCTTACAGTTGCCATAACTTGCCCTGCATTCTCAAATCTGCTTTACTTATTACAGCTCCCTCAATCATGCCTTCTCTGTACACATGCAAGCCCACATGACATGCCAAGCATCTGTTATTCACCCACTGCTACCCAGTAACTGCATTTCAGGCACTCGTATGTAATACTTTGTAAAGCACTTTCAGTATTTCCTCTGGATTTCAAGAAACTGGAGGCATGAAATTCTGTTGTCTGGATTTCAAGACATAAGATGGGAGAGTGGTGTTTTAGGTGTTCAGAATGTCTTCATTCTTATACATGCAACCAAAGTGACCCCATTCATCTAATGGAAACATCTTCAAAGGCTATAAGAAATGCTGTGTTTAGTGTTCTTTGTATGTAAGTCTAATTAAGTGCTTTGTTGCTGTCTTGGGTGGAAAGCAGTAGCAGTTAGAAATGGCCTTTCAAAGGAAGTGTTTAAAGAAATTAAGAATGGTACCTAGGAATTTTTGTAATAATTTGTCATCATTAATATTCACATAAGGTAACAAAATATTTCCTTACCTCTGGAGCACAACAGGAGGGGTAATACTCCTTAAAAGACACAAGACAGATGAAGGGCTCTGAACTTGGTCAGTCTTCCATAGAAAGCTGATGTCCATATCCCAAGGTAGCCATGAGATCAGCAGTGCTCATCTGATTCACTGATACCTCAAATACCTGAGGTCTAGGCTCTGCTCTTTTGTTTTCACACTACTCTCAAAACAATATATCTCAAGAGCAAGATACAATCTATCTGGATAGTACTCTTAACCTAAATAGTCTTCTTTCTGTAACCTTAAATGTTTCATTTCTTCTTACTGTTTATCCCACAAACAGAAACAGCTTTTTATTGTACTCTTGTTGTCTCTCAGCCATGCTATGCTCATTTACCTCTTTCCTTCATCCACAGAAATCTGTCCCTCAAGCACAACAGGCATTTCTCTCCTTTGGAGAAGTCTCTGAGGTTGTCCATACAGCAGATGCTGATGACGTCCTTGGGACAGATTACACAATTCCTAGTGCAGCTTTCCTGAACAATCAGAAGTATACAGAATGTTATTTCTCTGTTTCAGTAAAATGTCTCTCCATGTACAGCACAGAATTTGCTCGTTTTTCCCCAGACACGGTACCCTCCAACTTATATTCAGTTTGCTTTCCACAGATGCTTTTTGTTCTCTCGCAGTTTTAGCACTGTCTGCATTTTACACTCAGTCAGTATTCAGCTACATCCTTGATTTGCTGTGGAAATTGTGATTAATCTCTCTGAGATCTGTGAAGTGACCTCAGCAAAAAATGGTGTAAGTGAGAGGAGAATCAGAATCTCTGTGTTTCAGTCCTCTGGATGTCTTTTTTCTCCTTATGCTTCTCTTTTTACTTCCTGTATATAGTTACTGACCTCAGTAACTGAACTCCAGTTTAATCTCTTCAGATTTAATTAATCTACATATTTTTTTCATACTTGTATAATACTAATGATCATAAAACAAACTCAACTTTTATCTTGCCTATACACTAAGAAGGCAAAGGTAATCTTTTTTGCCACACATCTGACCTTTTGTGGGCCACGTCTCATTCGCTCTGCACGTGACATTTTTAATATAAATGTGTTTTTTTACTTTGTTCTTTGATCTCTAGTTAGTCTTGTAGAAAACCTCAGAGATCACATTTGCTCCTTCTCCTTGGACGTTGTATAAAGTTAATTTTGAATTATTCTGAGGGGTGGGTTTTAGGATTACTCAGCATTGCCAGCTCTTTTTTTTTTTTTTTTTTTTTTTAGTTT